>JAJHUR010116028.1:0-67041 GCA_027495735.1 Lutjanus campechanus | reverse complement strand
TTGTAGAGTACATCTCTCTGTCCAGGAAACCCACATGAAAACTAACTTTCTTTTAAGCAGCATTTAGAAAACCTGGCTTCAAGTGGTGGAGCTTTCTTTCTTCTTAAAGCCCTTTGGTGTCCTTCGGTATCAAGCAATCTCACATGAGCCACATTGGTAAACTGGAGCGTGTGGTGTGCCATACAGTCTACTGACATTATGTTAAAGGATTTCTGGATATTTTGAAGTTCAAGTTGTGACAGCTTTCTCTCATTGTCATTTTTGGGTCGGCGAGCAGTATTAAGAGCAAAGAAATCAGACGCCACAGTTCCACTGGTCGATATCATCTCCAGAGTTCAGCGAATGGTGCAGAAACTTAGATCAAAACAATCTGTATGTGTGTGTGTGTGTGTGTGCGTGTGTGTGTGTGTGTGTGAGACTTCAGTGCTGTCATGGAACTGCAGTCAAGAGTTTAGTTTTGAAATGGAGAAGATTGTTACTTACAGTACATACACCGGGGTCTAAAATGAGAATATGCTTACGGTAGTGAATTAAATTTTACTGTACTCTGAAATAGGGCCCAACCAACACAGTGTTTTTGGGGATGATGCCAATACTGATATTAGGGAGTAAAAAAATTCAGATAACGATACCAGCCTTTATTATTTTTACACAGAATATACAGTATATAACACACAACACGTAACATTTCCTCCAGTGATTGTACACTCATGCTATCTTAGTTATACCGATCATTCACCACTCTAAACACAACATTTGCAAACTTATTATTGCAATGTGGTTATTGATGCTCATTTGCAAAAGAGAATTGCTCCATGATTATCTAAACTGTCTGTTGCAATCCAACAGTTACAAACTGAAGTATCCACCAAAAGAATGAAAATATGACAGACAGACATTTCAACTGACTTAAGTGAAGATGGTGATAAGTGAATGAAGTTCTTGCGACCAGGTCAATCAAACTGTGTGTAATAATAAAGATAGGTGAGACCGACATGAGGTCAACCGGGGAGTTAAATTTCAAAATGAGAAATACGCCACTTGAAAATCCTGACACCTCCTCCCACCAAATAATTGCTTCCATGAAAGTAAAGAGTTTTGGAGCTTTTATTGATGCTCTGAGTCATCTTCAGACCTACAAACAGATTAATGGGGTGTGTGTGTGTGTGTGTGTGTGTGTGTGGTTAGGCGTGTCGGTCTTTTGTAGCATTTTAAAAACTGAAAGGGCATTTTAATACACAACTCTCAAATCATTGTGATAGATTAGGTAATTACAGTAACTGATGATCTCCACAATAACCATACAGAGAGGATGTGTCAGAAAGTGCCCGGTTTCAAAAAAACAAAAACCAAAACCAATAGACGGATAGCACAGCACAGTTGAGTATTCGCTAAACCCCTTCCCCAAACAGTGATTGTCCAGTCCTTACCTACTTAGCAACATTAGCAACTTGGCATGACAAAGCCTGTCAGGCTTTGTATTTCTCTCCGTATACAGGCGTTGTAATAATAGAGTGCTGCGGGAATGCAGGAAATGAGTCCTAAATCCCAGAAATTTGTTAGCATATTAGCATTTGTGGTTCCCTCATCTTGACGTCAATTAGTTTGTAAATGGGTTTTTGATGCTTGGAATAAGGTCTGTGGTTGGCACAAGCTAGAGCAATGTTGTTCTACAACATAGGTCTTCAACAGGGGGTCTACGACCCCTATAGGGGGTCCTCAGAGTTACTTCGTAACTCTTATTTTATCTTATGTTACCTATAGGGGGTCCTCAGAGTTACTTCGTAACTCTTTTGTTATCTTGCTCTTGAAACATAAGAGCAAAAGTGTAAGGAAGAGATTAAATGTCTATCAATAGCATAGCTGGCTAACAGGCTAACATGGTATCCTGGTATTATGTGTAAGGCCAACTAGCATTTTAAATGCATTAGTTTGTGGGATTAAAGGTTAAAAAAAAAGACCAGCAATTCACTATGTAGGATTTCCCCACGTCTTCATGGTTGTCTTTGTTTCAGTGTCTTTTACATGGATCATCAACTTTGTCTGATGCCTACATCATCTGTCTTTTAGTAAGATATCATGTATGTAGTCATTAAGTACCTATTTAAGACCCATGTTACAATAATCTTGAGTCAGCTGGAAACATTAAAAAATTAGCTGAAGATAGCATTTTCAACTAACTCATGGAGCTAACGATGGCTTAATTAACTTGCTAATAACGACAGATAATTGTCACTTCAGCCAGCAAAATCAACAGCCAAGGGTACAGCCTGCTTTTGCCTCCCTTTGTCTGAAATTAATGACCCATTATTTGAAAAACTATTAAGAATCTTGAGTTTGGCAACTGTAACTAAGTTTAGCAAACGGTCAATTATGCAGTCAATGCACTCATTGCTCAAACTCCTCTCACACTTTTCCCATCTCTTATCTCACCATTTCTATCCACATGCTGACAAATTGTGTAAAATCAGTTCATTAATTAAAAAGAGCCGCACACACACTGTTTATCTTTTGCTGTACATTCCTGGTGTAGAATGACTCACACAGGCTAAACCAAGCATTCAATTTAATTAATGGTCAAAACTCAAGAACAGAATGCAACGAAATTTGGTAAATCATTATTCCTCTATTTTTGTGCTTGTGTTTTATACATGTTTTTTTATTTATTTTTTTTATTTTGAAGAATCACAAGGGTGTAAGAGTCTATGTTGTCAGTAAGTACATTTGAACACTTTAAACTAAAACAAGAATTAATCATCATATATTTCATGTATTTAAACATGTTATACATGTTATACTGTACGTCCTGCCCCTAAGGGTGTCTTTCACATTAAATCAAGACAAAAGACTTAGTTGAAGTGCCGTGGGATCGTAAGGGGTCGTTTTCTTCAGCCACCATTACAACCACCACAGCTGACGAAAATCTATCTGACATGACTCAGGCAGAAATCATGTTTATGGATGGGGTAATATTAAAGTTTTATCCATGATACGTTTAGTCACAATCATTTGTAAGTACACAACTCAACAAAACATATAACATACCCAGTTTAGATTATTTTAATGCAGAAATGTTGCATATTTATAGATTTAAGCCTATTGACCCCCATTATGGATGGATGGATGGATGGATGGATGGATGGATGGATGGATGGATAGATGGATAGATAGATAGATAGATGGATAGATAGATAGATAGATAGATAGATAGATAGATAGATAGATAGATAGATAGATAGATAGATAGATAGATAGAATTAAGGAATAAAACAAGTGAGACGTACTATATGAGTAATGTCATTAATGTACTGTAGGTTGTATGTCTTGCTTGATTCTCCTAATACCGTTACATCTATGTGTTGTCTCTTTTTTTTTTTTTTTCAAATCACAGTCCAGGAGAGCTGTCATGGCCATGATCTATGAACGATCCCCCTCCCACCTTGTACAGCCTAAATTCTTGCTTTATGGAGCAGGGAGGCTTGTTCACTCTTGAACCAATGAATAATATTGAAACTCTGCTTTGCTTCACTGCCTTCTTTTGACGGCTGCACAGAGGTTTTTATCTGCGGGTGTGTCCTAGGCTGAGAAAAAGGTGATTTATCAATCTACAGTATTACAGATAAATTGTGATCATTTTTGAGCTATTTTACAGTGAAAAAAATGTTACTTAATGTTCTGATGTGGCCAAAAAGAAAAAACACTTACTAACCTTTAAATATTACCTGAAATATAAACGCTTAAAACAAGATCGAGGCGTCTCACTATTCAGTTGCCTCTTGCCGAACATGCAGCTGTTCACAATAGGTGATTTCAAGGCTTTCTCTTTGAATTCCCCCTCCCACTCACTGCCGAGCAGCCCTGAGCCCACGAGCCGAGGGAAGGAAACAGCACGGAAACATTGTGGATGCAGCAGCAGCAGGTCAGGAGTGCTGTGTACCCCGTGGCCATTCGATAAGCTCATTTGCATGCTGACCATGTTGGACCCTGCCCCGGTCACATTTGCATTTCACAGGTGGAAATTGCAGCAACCTCAACCATGACACATCAATACTTCTTTGTTGGTAAGTGAATAAACCACTATCCTGCCCCCATTCAGTAACAGGTGGTCTTTGCTGCCTAAAAAGACACCAATGGAAAGGTATTAGAGGCGTGTAATTAGTTTATTTGACTGTGCAAACAGGTGCAGCATAAAACAACAAAGGAGGCTGGACACCAGCTCTGGAATAACATCAAGGACAATCGTCCAAACTGAGCTGAAATGTGTGACAATTATCTTTAGCAAATCCTCCCTTTTCTGCCTAATTCATAATGGAATTTACACCCTATTTGATTAAGTAATTAGCAGAGGTCATAGATACACTTTGATTAATAAAGAATGCAATCAAACCAACAACTACGACAATAGTGTTGGGACGTTTGGTGTTAATGGGTCTTAAATAGAGTAATTGCACAGAGGAGCACGACACAGTTACATACTGTGCAGCAGCTCCAAGATAATTATCTCAGTCTCATTACCCAACCTGTTTATGATTCTCCCCCGTTCTTTTGTGTTTTGGGTCCTGGATGCAGCGACGATGCATGACAAGAATAACCAGAGCGTCATGAACTGTCATGTAATAACTGAGAGAAATGTGGCGCTCATGTCATTCAATGCCATTGTCCAACTAAATGTCAACTAGCTGAGACCCATCAGAGGAAATCCCAAATCCTATTTCAAATCTCTTTTCGATTTCTGTGTAAAGGAAAATTAATATGAGCCCTAGTAATATGAACATGGGGCAGATGACTCAAAGACATCCTGGCAAGGTGTTTCATATATTACCATATTAAGTGGATTATCAGCACTGAGAAGATAGTCTAGAGGGATGTGGCGAGCTTATCTGTAGCAACGTGAAATGTATTCAATCCGTGTTCTTTGGCACCTGTCATTTAAAAGCAAGTTTTCACCTTGATTATGAAATTGTCTGGTCGTTTTTAATTGAAATGCATGGACGAACCTCTAAAAGGGTCATTGTACTGGGTAAGCCTGATTGTCCCGGCTGGAAAATGTAATCCCTTCAATTCTTTTCATCTATAGAGGGAATTTGCCCTTCCTTTTTAATTTGCACTCCAATAATGCACTTAAAGACTGCCCCCGCACCCACACCGTATAGATTTTTGAAGCTCACAAGTTAACTTGTGTGCTAAGTCAGGAAGACGTGGTCGGAGAGAGCGCTGTGGGAGAGTATCGCCCTCGCCATCCATTTTGAGCGACCTCCTCTTGTGTACGTGAATCTCAGGGCGCAGATTCAGTTTCTGCAGCCGTGCAGGTTTCTCCCATGTCAGCACATCAGATCATCAGATCATCTTTAAATTCACACCACATACTCTGTGAGCTTCACTCAGGATTTCCACTCCTGAGAGGCGTCTCTGTGGAGAAGACGCGGGATGTACTGGAATCAGCCAGCTCTTTTGACCCCGTTTGAAGCCTATAGGTCCTTTTTATTTCCAAGGAGGAATTGCTTGAACTTTTGCTCAGGAAGGTCAGTGTTTGTGCATCACAACAGAACATCAGTGCTCACAGAAAATACTGATGTATGATCAGCCATGGAATTTTCCGAGCATGAGCACGACAACCAACACCGATGAAATGTAATGAGAAATATAGTGCAACATCATTGCAGTAAAAATGTGAAAATGAATCATCCAAATGGTACTGATTTAAAAGATTAAAATTTTGACCTGTAATTAGAGTGCTTTTATCAGACTAATTAGTAAAATGAGCATTAATAGCCACTGATGTATAGCCTCCTTATTAATTTCAGAGAGACCCCTGCACTTGCACATCCGAGGCCGCATTACAGGAACCTCCTAACGCACAGATCCTAACTGTTTGGCTGTGAGCGTGAGAGTAGATAATTGGCAGTTGAGAGAAATTTAGGAAAGAGGCTGTGGTAGAAAAATGGTTCAAACACAGGACTCTCATTCAGGTGACTGGGCTTCATGTCCCATTTGAAGCTGTTATATTTAGACTTAGATGACTCATTATTTTAGTTTTTTCAAGATTATTTTCACTTTTCATTCTCAGTTTGGTTCGATTTATGCACTACTTGGGTAGGTTTTGGAATAAAAACTACTTGGGTAGGCTGGGTAGGAAAAGATCATGTTCATGGTTAAAATAGATCCTTTCACAACATTAGAAAAGCACTCTGGCAATTACAAGGCCATGTTGTCAAGGCAACAAGTACTAGACAATTACAGTGCAGTAGAGGTGGCCGAATACAGTAGCATAGGTCAAGGCAGAGCTGTCTTGGGAGGAAAAATAATGCCTAGCTAATGGTATTGTTCGCTGACAGTAGCTCAGGGTAGTGTTTGCTAACCTGTTTAATCTGTATGGCTGCTCTTTCATTGCTTTTACTCAATGGATTTAAGATACAGCGGAGTTCGCTCTCTTTCTTTTAACTCCCGAGTTAGCATTGCTGTAAATTTCACCAAAAGAACATCATGGATTTCATTACCAACACCTTTAACTCACCATGAGGTTAAGTGTCCGTCATTGTTTTTGCTCCATTTTGTGTGTTTCAATCATGTATCCGTATGTTTCAAAAATTTTACAAAGTTGTAAAGCTCATCCAGATGAGAAAAATCAGTTGCTAGATGACAGACATAAATGTTGATAAGCAATGTTGGATTAAATATTTAGGTTTGAGATAAGAGAGGATGAAGTAAGATAAGAAATGATTCCAAAAGTTAGTTCGGATTTGTTTCTTTAATATCAAATTGGAAAAAAAACTTATTTTAGACACGTCCTAAAGGCCTCAGAATACGGTATTCAGCAATAAATGTGTGCATGCACACAGTCATGGTGCAACACCTAAAGCATTTGCCAAGTAAAAAATCCAATCTGGAAGTGTCTTTACAAATTGCTGTGTGGTGTTTTGGTATCTGATAAGTCTTCAAACTAGAGGTATTAATCAAATTGGACTTCTTAAATTGCATTTCATCAAATTAATAAATGCAAATATATTTCATCTTCTTGACAGTAACTGCAGCAGCAGACATGTCAGACTTTGTTAGATAGGAAACACTAGAGAGATGTCAGGATATGACAACCAGCGATTTTTAATGCTGCGCTCTTGTGAAAGCAATAAGTATTAGATTTGTATATGCAGATTCAACATTATTGAATGTGTTTATCGTGGTTTTTAATCTGGACTCATCCATCCATGTTTGGTCAAAATCAGATGAGTGTTGCATAAGATATTACCTCAGTTAGAGATCATGTATACATGATATTGGCAGACAGATTAACAGATAGAAGCATCACAAACAGAGCTTTACCCCAGTTTCACCCTCTGATTTCATTGTGTGGACAGCAGTAAGGGATGTAAGTGGGATAAAATAAGTTTATTGTTCAATCTCTCTCGACAATCCCAGTCAATCTTATTTGTAAATCTATCACACTATAAACCTATAGTCGGTACAGCATCTTAATATAATCAGTTTTACAGCCCAGTGGTTCACTCAAACCCTCTCCTTCTCCCTGTGGAATTGATTGATATCCAAAGTTAAACAGCGGGGTAAAGTGCACAGCCAATAATCGCAGCATGCACAACCTTTCTCACCTTTCTGCCTCTTTTGGATGCTCTGCGACAGCCATAAAGAAGTCTGTAAAACAACTGCCAGTCTCCGTGACCTCCTGCCGGAGACAGTTCACGGGGCTGACTCCCTCACCTAGTGGGCATGGCTATTTTATCTCCACGGGCAACCTTGAGAAATGAATACCAAAACTGCAAGACTTAGGATGAGAGGGGAGTTGGTGGAGGAGAGAGACTGAGAGACAGAAGCAGACACCGAGAGAGTGAAATGGGGAGTGAGAGAGAGCATCGGAAAGAAAATGACTTGGCAGTCACCCAGCTGGATCATTACCTTCTGCTCCACAAATGTGATGTAGTGGAGAAGGTGAAACTGATAGTTTGGAAATGAGAGGAGGGTGCTGGACTGATACTTAATCATTACCACCACTGCACCATGGCAGATAGCGGCTCCGGGCTTCAAGGTGTTCTCCCCTGATGTTCACTGGAACAGATCGACAAGCTTGTTCTCCGCCTCCAAAGGGAGGAGTGTGGCATGAAGCGATTAAAAACACACTGCCCACTTTGTAACTGTCCGCTAAGCGCTTAGGCCTGGCAAGAAAATGTTTGCTCTGTTTCTCGGCGTTGGTTTGATTTATTGGTGCTGCAGTGTAAACACCACATGTGGACGTGTCGCCTATCTTTTCACATTTGTGTCCAATCTCTGTCCTGCTAAATTTGTATTTGACTGTATAATTCCAGTGACTTCATTAGTTGCAAATTTACATTATGGGTATCACTACACAATAAGAACCTTTTAAATGGTTCATAATTAAGTCATTAATTACGTTCTAAACACTTTATAAATCTTTAAGCTGTTGACCTGTTGCTTGCCAAATAGTGAGCCCACATTTATCTGTATTGTTAAAGCTCAGATCTCTTTGTTTACTTTGTCTTTTCTATCAGCAGCGTTTATACCTGTCAGCTTCATTGCAAATTTGTTCATAACTTACTGACATTTAACTATTTACAGCATATCTTAATAGTCAAAAAGTTTTATTTGCCATCAAAATAACAGATTCATCCACTAAGTCTTTGGCAGTATTGTTAATCTTGACATTTTCAGCATGTACTATTTTACAGTTCACAATAAGGCTCCGTTTTGCCACTTATAAACGGTAGTTTCATTTACAAATGGTTGTGTATTTTACACTTCATGCTGGAGATATACTTGCTTTTTGACCACACATTTGGGTTTGTGTGCATGCATCATTCATGTCTGAGCATGTACACAACCATTGCCCCAAATGGATGGAGGATACACGTGACCGCCATGATGTGTATATAAACATGTTAAAAGCAAGTATAGCTCCAGCCTCACAATAAAGCTCCCAAATGTTGACTCGTTGAGATAAATTATTTTTTAACAGTAACTGCATCTTGCCAAATAGTGAACCCACACTAATATATGAACACTGTTGTAACCTGTTCACAATTGTTAATTAATCATCAAAAAAGTGTTAACAACCTGATTAATGACTTTATTATAAACCATTTGTAAAGCAATTACGTCTTACTGTAATGTGATAGCATACTATCAATGCACAGCAACAGTCGACTTTCATGCAGCTATCTTTGGACTGTCAGCAACAACAGTCTAATGAAACTCTATCACAGATTGGATGCGTCATTAAGACAGAAAAAGAAGTTACGGTTGTCTGGATGTGAAAATAGGTTGGAAATAGGGCAGTCTTGTATCCTCATACATTGACATATGTCAATCCATAGTGACATGCATCTGTGTAGGAGGAGTCCATGAACACTTCTATTGAAAAAAGAAAGTTAGCTGCATTTTCTTCCAAAAGTAGCGATAAAAATGACAATTATTAAATAAATGAAATGGAAAAATATGGAATACTACTACTGTAGTTATTTAAAGGAACAGTGTTTGGAATTTAGTGGTGAGACAAGGTCAGTGTTAGGGTTGCAGATTGCAGACACTTTGCCTCACCCTCCCCTTGGTGGTTGTGAAACTTGTGAAAAATGCATAAGGCTTTAGGCTCTAGAGCCACTGTTTGGTTTGTTGATTCTTATTTTTTTTTATTTGATTATACAGTAATGAAAACATACTTGTGAATTTTATAATCCATTTCTGCCATATTCTGCCAGTAAATGCCCATAAGTCCATGAGATGAATGTGACTTATTTGAACAAGGTGTATTTTTTATGTGTGTTGGCTGTGTGTTATAATGTGTTTGTTTTTTATTAATAAAAATGACAAAACAACCAATTTTTGTGATATGATCAACATATCTTACATTCACTATAATAGGAATTACATACAAAAAGCTTTTATTTTCTTTCATCAGTGACGAGAAAGGTGATATAGATCTGTCATTACCAGAAACAGACATAATAATCAACACTAAACATCTCTTCTTTCCAGTCAAAACTGAGCTAAATTTGGAATCCAGGAAGTTTTACTCACAAGGCCACTTCACTTTTTCTGTAATTTATCAGCTGAAATAAGACTCTAACAAGATGTTTTTGAACCCAACGTTCTCGGATTACCTCCCTGAGAAGACGTCAATGATAAAATGAGAGTAGACACCATCACTGGTCCCACTGTGGAGAAACAGATACCACTGGACTGCAACATAATGGGTTTCTCAAAGAGGGTCTTACTCTTTAGTGCAGGGGTGGCTCAATGTGAATAATAGTCAAATAGCAGCATTAAGCATCACTCATCCTGCTGGACACTTTGAAACTGGAGCTCAGGTCAATGATGGGATCACAGCCATTAAAAACAAATTTAGACTTAGGAGAAATGGGGCGTGTAATTCTTTAAGGCTAAAGCATATTGTTGTGTCTGGAATTTAAATACCGCTTGTCTATTTAAATGTCATTTTTTATGTCCTGTTTTTTTATTCCATTGCAGAGAACAAAAAACTGATAGAAATGTAGCATTTATCTTTGTATGTGTATGTGCCACTCACTGAGAACGGAGCAGTTTTACTGTTTGTGTTGTATGTGCGCTATCCATCACGTCTGACAGGTGCAGTGGGTTTGCACTTTAAAATACGAAAGGAACATCCCAGAAGTAATGACATTTTAAGACATTTTAAAAATGCATTTAATACACTGACATTCACTCATGTTATATACTGATTTGCTGTCTTCAGAGCCGAATATTAAAGTATGTCACGTCATAATGTGATAATGCAGCTACAAGGTACTGTATGTACAGTATGTGCCTCAGTCTGAGCTTTGTCAAGTTCATACTGATTTATAACATGTCAGTACAATGAATATATTGTACGGAAATCAAATTGTAAAACATGTAAAAACAAACACCTGAGACACAGTGAGGTTTTAAAAATTTTAAATGTTTTGATCAGTAAAAATGGTGTGAATTCGCTCACGCCAACTACTGAGAAGATCAGCCTGCAGTAAAAATGTCCTTTTGTCTCCAAGTGTTCTACTATTGTGAATTCTTTCCTTATTCTGTATAGTTTAATATACCTCTAATATTTATTTATTTTAATGTCTTTACATATCTGTATTTTTTTTCTGTCTTTGTGCTGCTGCAATAACTGGATTTCTCTGCTGGGGATCAATAAAGGTTTATCTTATCTTAAATATTCATCAGACACCATTTTTACACATCAGCAGTGTCAAAGATGATACGTAGTTATCTTTGATTTATCCTAATTTGTAGAAATATCAATTCACTCTTAGAATGAAAAATAGAGTGAAAAATTTCATCATCATCACTTGCAGAAACTGAGCTGATGATGCAAGCTGTGGCATACTGTATCTCCAAACTTAAAGGTTTAGCAGCTGCGGCCACGCAGTGCAAACACAATACACACTCAGTTCTTACATTCAACATCAAAGCTGTATCGTATCAGTATACAGGGTCATTCAAATAATTGAGTGCAAGCGGTGGTGCTGTATGTTACGCATTGCAGATGGATGAATGCACCACTGAGAGAACACAGAGCGGCTAGATGAACTGTTTCCTGAGTCCTTGGCCTTTGATTCACAGAGAGGACGATAGCTATCCATTTCTGAGAAAATTCCTTTCATCTAATCTAATCAATGGTATTTCTCTAATGATGACAGGAATGATGCCTTAAAGTGCAAAGAGGCTGTATTAATGGATGCATGGGCGCCCTCACAAACACTGATCAATACACTACAGACACGTCAGAAAATGGCTTTGGATACCCTGGGTGTTGTCATTTCTCCTGTTTTAGTTGCTTTTAGTCATCTGTTTAAAGGCATCGTTCTGATTATTTGATGTGGAGCTGTGTGAGGTACAATAAGTCAGTGTATTAGTTACAGTAGATGCCAGTCAGAACGTCTCTACTTTGGAGAAGCAGAGAGGGGCACTAGCATGGAAGCTAAGCAATTAACTGTTGTGGACAGCGTCACCAACAAAAGGTATTTTAAGCGCTTAAAAAAGGTCCACCTAAAAAAATCAGGATAAGTTTAAGTTTACACTATATTTAGAATATTTTCAGAGCTTTAGCCTGCTGTCAGACAGCCTTTTCTGACGAGAAACCACCGCTGTATGAGCCAAATATCTCCCTCCTAACATGTCAACCTCCATAGCCAAACTGTGGATGTGCAGACTATTATCTACTGTAGATATTACACTGACTATCAACCTCATATAACCCCACTTCAAATGATCTGAACTATCCCTTTAAGTGATTAATGCAACAGAAGAGGCTGTTCACAAGTTGGATGTTATTATGTGGCTCCTTAAGTTTGACTGGGAACTGGAGTTAAACAGCACAAAAGAACAATATAGCTTCCTTAAAAGTCGACTCCTGCTGACAGTCAGCTAAAATAATTTTGCAGAGAATCATGAACCTCAATGCACAGCAGCTTGAGAAATAGCAGGATCTTAAAAAACAAAAGCACAACGATGACACAGGTTGTTATAATCTGCCAGCACTTTACTGTTGTAAAAAAGCAAGAGAGGAAAAGGGCACTTTGCACTTTGGATACCCTCACCCACTGTATTTTTACTGCACTCAGTGCCATTTCTTCACCACCTATTTTCTGTTTTTACATGGCCACAGTTTCAAATGCTGTTTGAAAACAAAATGTCACAAGGCAATCTGAGTCAGTGCTAAACAACAGGCCATTCAGGCAGCCACATGTGACATCTCCATTAGGTTCTAGTGCAGGAATGGGAAACTTATAAACTGTCATCTCCTGCATATAAATTGATTTTATGAAGAATGATTGTGTCGCAAGTAGATTTTCATTCCAGTTCTTTTTTACTGTAAGTTCTTAGCCAAAAACTGCCATCTTGTTGTGATCAAAATCAAAATGTCAGACCATAAAAGTGACAGACTGAAGTCAATGTCAGTCACTCAAGGTTATCAGTGTTCATACCTGGATGATTTCTTTGGATTTGTAAATATATGGAAAGAGTTGCATTATTCGTTCAAAATTTTAAATATTAGACCACAGTTTGTATAAAAAACATACCAAACAGTAGAACATTTTTAGTAGCCTATTAGCCTATTTTAGTAGCTTTCTCATAAAGCAGTAGTAGCCAGATGCAAACTCAAAACAACTATGATAATGATTTGCAAGTTCCCTTTCAAAGTTTCTTTGAGACAAGGCAACTTTATCTGAGTAACCTTCCAACAAGACAAAAGTGTATTTTATGAGGTGAACTAATTTAGAACAACATTTTAAAACAATAAAAAAGGAAAATCCTCAATCATTTGTGAAAATAAAAGAGGACTAGGATTCAGAAAGGGTGAGATGAGGGTTGTGTATGGAGGGATAGTTGGGGTTGAGGAGAAGGATGAAGGGTGAAGGTTTGTGGTTCGCTAGAGTGGCTAGGAAACAGGGGGATCAAGACTGCTGTGGGGGTACATCTCGGTGAGCTTTGATGAGGTTCTTTTTGTAGAGGAAGAAAGGGTGAATTTATTCGATGAAAGTATAAACCCCAACACACATGTCTCTGATGGTGTGAGGAAAGTGGAGCACCTAACGGAGACCAACATGAAAACAGGATGGAAAGGAAACTGGGGTGGCTGTGGTTGAAACTGCATCTTCAAACTGTAACTACCATCAGGCAAGTGGTTAGGTTGGCCCGAGGATACCAAATGCCCCATAAAATGCCTCATAAATGTATGGCTAATATATTTTTTTAACTTTTCCCTTATGAATTGTGTTTTTCTAAAATCCATACACTAAAATGGCATCAAAATGCCTAATTAATGAGTGTCTCAGGGCCTCCCCACTAACTTGGACTAAATTAGTGCAAGTACTTAATGTGCATCTGTAGAAATTACTCTGGCAGAAGGTGGGGCTAACTCAGGTAAACAAATAACCAGGTGCGATTTGCAGGCTGTTGAAATACAAAGCGAAGCTACTGTTGTGGACTGCTGTTCATGCTGCTGCAAGAGATACAAGAGTGTCTGCTGCTGCACCATCAGACTACAGGATAGCCTCTTCGCTCAGGCTGCAAGACTGTAATTCATCCTCTGCACTCCATCATGAATAAAAGTTTATTTCTATGACTTATTATTTTATTCAAGGTTTGGTCCCATGCATGTGTTTGCCTTAGGACAAAAATGACTAAATCCACCCCTGCCCAAACCTAGTGCCTGTTTTCATGCTCTACTATTCCGAGAAAGTGTGTCGCTCCATCAGTGCCACTGGTGGTGCTACTAAGCTCTACTGGCCAATAGTTGATGGATACTTTTGAAAACGTGGTTTGAAAATAGCACAAAGTGAAAAAAAAAAAAACTCTTAGATCTTTGTGCACTGCAGAAACTGTTTCTCGACAAGACAAAAAGTTTTCCTCTCTCCTTATTTTACTTCAGTGACCTTTGTCAAAGCAAGCACTCTTGGAAGGATGATGCCATGATAAAGCAACACCAAAGACGCTGTGAACAACGTTTTAAAGCTCTCTAACTCTGTCACCTTAGTTTCAAACGTATAAAATCCATTTGATGCACAGAGTTGGCAGATGATATCTCCGGTCAGCCTGAATATAGTCTGAATTTTTTTCAACAACATTAGTGATTTTACGGTACAAAGCCCGAGTATGCAAAAGATTACTAAGCATTCAGCTTTAAACAAGAAACGCTTGGGTCTCATTGCCTTGATCAGCTGCAAAATCTGTGTATATAGGAGGTGAATAATGTTTCCTGACTACCACAAAATGGCTTAGTGCAGCTGTTCACTACCCTTTGGAGTCAAGCAATTAATATTGCAAGCAACTGCTTTGAGTAGGAATCTGTTTTTTGTTAGCACGGCTGATTTAATAGTCCCATTGAATAAAGCAAGACTGAATAAACACCTGCAGCCAGTCTGCTCAGAAAGAAAAACCATGTCTCCTTGAGACTGACAGCCGACAGAGGCAGCCCCAGACAATTTCCTTACATCTTTGTCAGCTGGCTTAAAAAAGACAAGAAAACAATCCCCAGATAATGGTTTCTTCACCTGTTATTCATGTAAACTCTTGGACCGACAAAATCCAATTTAAAACAAACGTTAAATAACGTATAAAGTGGCTTTGTGTCTGACAGTCCTGTAGGGAGGGAGAACCGTCTGTATTGGGTTCATATTCAGAATCTGCCCTCAGCATAACAACAGTCTTTATATTAAAATTTGACTTGTGGGAAAGAAAACACAATGTTTTTCCAACTATGAATACACATTTACTCTGCATCTGTTTAGTGTTGCCATGCACTGTTATGCTGCTTTAGTTTGAGTCACAGAATCATGTGTCTCCTAAAATTTAATTTGTAAAGCAGTATTACTTTTCAGACTTCATTTAAGCAGCATGACACCAAAATAAAACATTCAATCATCCTTTGACTCATTGTAAGCCTATGGATGCAGATCAAAGTATACTCAGTTATCCTTGCACTGATTTTATTTCGTATTTCACCCGTTCATAATTGAATAAGAATTTGTGCAGCAAATGTGACTTTAAGATGTAATAAAACTGAGTATCAAATTAGAAATCCAGAGCGTGAAGTTTTTCTCTTCCCCTGAAATGAAGTAAAATTGGCTCAATTAATCTCCACGGTCACACACGCATGAAGACATCTGATGAGGTGCATGAAGGTACTGAGAGATAAGATTGACAGATAAGATGGATGGATATGAGGCCTCCTAATGAAACAGATGTGTACTTTAATTGGTTCACTGATATTTGTCAGGCATTTTGAGAGTCTGGCAGTTAAAAAAAAATCGATTTTGAAACCAATTTGCTTCTCCAGACTCCATCTTGTTCATCAGAGTGAAGTGGTGTGGCACGTCAAAATGTGAGAGCAATGCGTGGTGGTGCCCCCGCATACCGCAGCACTGCAGTTTTAATCAAGACAGATTATTACACCTGGGAAAAGTTCATCATGGCGCAATGCTGTGAATATCATATGAGTCCTCAAAGTTGTAATAGCTTATTCCAGGATTTTTAAAGGTGTAAAATCAAATGTAAGTGCAGTGGCATGACACAGCAATCATGTCAGGATTGGAATATGAAATTTACATTTCTCAGAAAGTTTTGTACGGCAGTGTATTATGAAAGATATTTGATCATTTTCATCATAGCCTAAATGCAATATTGTAAAATGTGAAAAATAATAAGCTTTTACTTCACATAGTTTTCTTTTTTTCCTGCTGAGGCAAAGGTGAACTTTATTGCAACATATAGAACCATGCAAAGTACAATTATAAAGTCAGATTCGGTTTCTGCACTTAACCCATCCTAGTATAAGGAGCAGAAACTCCTTCTCATCCCAACTCGTCAGATACCGACATTCTGTCACCGCCCCTCAAAGAACGAGGTTACTTGGGTAAGTTTAGGATAAGACCATGCTTGGGGCTACGAGTATCTTACATTATGTCATGTGACGAACACACCATCACAGAAGCAACTCGCAAGACCAAAGCAACTTGCAAGTCACGTGGCGCACATAACCTTATGTGCTTAAAAACCTTTAATATCATTTTGGATTCACATGGGACACAAACCTCAGTCTCCTGAGTGAATGTTCTATGTTTGTTTGAGCCATCGATCCACCCCACCTCCTCTAGATGCAGATTTTCTCCCTTTTATATTAACAGTCTGGTGCATCTCATATAGCTGTGGCTGGGTTTATGTTGAAGTCACTTGAAAGCCAGGTGTGTCTCTTTCAGCTAATGGGTACCATGCTCCTCTGTATGGATTGCTAAGGGGCAGTAACAAAGTGTTGGTGTCTAACAAGATAGGAAAGAGAGTGACCTGGCAGTGGAGTAGAGTCTAGTTGAGCCATTTTCCACAAGTTTTCCACAATTATCTCATTATAACTTATATCTCAGTAAAAGATTAGGAGGAAAAAGTTGATACCACCCAAGCCTGCCTACAAGTTATATTATATTTAGCCTTGCGTAATGAGTTTATGTTGTATGTATTTATGTATGTAAATATTTAAAAGACAGCTCTTTATTCTATATTTTATTCAAACAGTTGTGCACTCCGATGTTTATGTCTGCAGATTTGTTTGCATGACGAATATATTTTGGGCTGACCGGAGATATCAGGTTAGAGTGCCAGCTTACTGCATCACAGCAGCAGTGATAAATCTAAAAGAGAAAATTACTTGGACGTTTTTTACTTACCAGGGCACACTGCCCAAATGTCATTCGTATATGAGGGATGAGGACTCAAAATGGCAACACAGTTACTGAACAAAGCAGCACTTTGTGTACCACTTTACATTTAAACATATTCATATGTGATACATTATCTACGCTTCATGAAGGCCCACATAGTGCAAAGTCACAAGTTTTAGTAAATATAATTTCTAAATAGAGGGAAATAAGAGTTATTCGATCAAACTGAATTTAGTGTATATTTGCTCATATATAGTTCAGAGGAAAAGTAAGCACAAATGTTTACGGCAATGCCTTCCTCATTGTGCAGGCTCAATTATTTTCCCAGCCCAACCTCAGAAAGTAGATTTCAAATAAAACCTTGTGGCAAAATTGAAAAAGATAAAGATTTAATAACATCGGTCTAACCATTAGTTAGATTATTACCATGCAATTATTTAGTAATAAATAAAATGACAGTAAAATAAATACTACAATATACTGTATTTTAATATGAATATACTGTGTCCAAAAGATACTTAAAGACAATACCTACCTCAGCCACGGCCTGTTCACCCCGCTGCCATCTGACAAGAGATACACAAGTATCTGCTGTCATATCACTAGACTACAGAGCAGCTTCTTCCCTCAGGCTGTAAGACAACTTAAATCATTCTCAACACTCCTCCATGTAAAGTAGATGTTTCATTTTTAGTTATTTAATTAAGCAACAGTATATAGTTTTAATGTTGTTTGAGTAGTGGAAAAGAGAACTACAGCTTGCCATACAAGCTTGTGTTGTATAATGATAAATTAATTGTGCCTTTAAAGAATACTATTATTGCAAACACTGTAAGAAGCAATTAATCATCAGTTATTACTGCAACATAACTAAAAAGGGCTCATCAAATGTGTTTAATCATTATCTTTTTACAGGTTTTTCACAAGAAAAAGGAATTTATAACATGTCATAACCGACAGTAACTATGTGGAGTAGTAGAACTGTGTTCACCATTTGCATAAATCATCTTGCCAGCTTGCCAAATGAACTCCCAGCCTGCAGGTTATTTGGCCCCAGGTGGAGACAGAGAGTGGTATAAATGACTGTACAACTCAAATCATCTTTTGGACATTTATTGCCCAATTTTATGGTAGAACTTTGCTGTAAATATGAAAAGTTGTTGCATGGCATTAGAGTAAGGACTTCATGTCAGGTGGTCCAAGGAGAATTAACCTTAAGGCATGGATGTAAAATCATGTTGACATTTTTGCAGCCTAATATCACATGGAGAAGGTGGGGGTAGAACCTGAGTGTGTATCCCTGGAGATCTGTCTCGCATGCTGTTTGTCTCCTGAAGGCAGCACCAAAAAGTGTGACAGAAAGGCAGCATTGTAAATAAATAATTGGCTTGTTCTGAACATATACAGTACAGGCTGTACAGCAGCGTGAAATACAGGAACTACTGGGGAGCATGCTGAGAGGTCACCTTTTGGGTGCAGCTCTGAAGGGCACCTCCGGTTTGAAGGGTACATAATGTGGTGAATAGGGGGAGATGAAAGATTTATCAGTTTCTTCGAAAAGTATAGAGGTTGGAGCCAAACAAAACAGACTATATGATAGGATTTTTGTGTTTACAAGGTCCACTGCTGTTCTGATACAGTTTACAAGCAGAAAGATCACAAAGTTTGGTTATTTTTCTAAGTATCACCAGTGTGGTGTGGTGTTGTGTTTGTGTGTGTGGTTTTCTTACACCCCCTTCAGTTGCTGTTTGCATGAAACCACACCTGGCTGTCTGTCACCTACCTGTTTTTGTTTTTGTGTCCCTTCTGCAAGAATGCAGTCACCTTGTGTGTTTGTTAGATTCCTTTGGTCTCCTCTGGGAATTGATCCCAAATTTTCATTCTTGCTCAGTGTTCTTCTGCGGTGTGCTTCAACACCACACTATGTCTGCTGCTGATGAACGTGAACACCCAAAGAAAAAGAGAGAACAATAGCAAAGGTCTGCAGAAAATTCACCTTAATGATTCTGTTGAGAGAAATAATCCCCAAACTCTCCACCTGCATATACAGAAATGCAAGAAAGAAGTTAAAGGAATGAGGTAAAGTTAAAAATCAATGCATGCAGACAAAAATAAGAGATAATGCAGATTATTGATCCTGAAGAACATTACAATCTATCTGAACTCTGTAATTTTTTTCCAGTGTGAGAGCTGAGGTAGCTCAGAAAGAACACATAGTTCAGTTCTTCAGGTATCCTACTCATATTACATTCAGTAACAGACTGGAATCAAAAAACGGTACTGGCTTTTGCAACAGAGTCAAAGTCAAAGTCAAAGTCAAAGAGTCAGAGTTGCCCTGTTTTCAAACCTAACACTAACACTAACCCCACACAAATGTTGGTTATGAAGAGGGTAAAATAGAATACAGACTGACTAGAATGCAGAAATTTGAAACATTTGTCATTTGCGTGTGCAACACAGTCAAATGACACACACACTATAATCACAGCAGTCACTACCGTATGCTGACAATGATTTAACACAATCTGAGAGTGGCAGCGCACTAGGTGCTAAGCTACTACATGATACTTTCCACTAAAGGCACATTCCACACAAATAGATAGGCCTGATAGATGGCACCATGCATAAAAATTCAAGAGTTATCCCAACATATGAAAAGAGCACTGCACAGCCAGAGTTTATAATACTCATCATTTGGTGATGTTGACATAACTTAAAATTTAGTACTCGCTGAATTTCAAGTTCCCATCCTCCTTCCATCTGCTACATTAAGGACATCATGGAGTACAATCAGGCCAATTTCAAATGTTTTGGCCTGCATGCATAAAACACCATTTAACATAATATTTTTAATCAAATCAAATCAAAAACAAAATTATTATTATTATTATTATTATTATTATTGTTGTTGTTGTTGTTGTTGTTGTTGTTGTTGTTAATTTATCAATGCAAAGCTGACTGGTTTTGAGTGGCCCAAGTGGCCCATAGTCAGGCGGCCCTTCTGGCATTTGCCCAATTGCCAGATGGCCACTCTGTCACTGACTATATTAATTGTTTGCATCTGTTGACATATGCAGGCTGCACACACAGCCCCCTCTGTCTTAAAATTTGTACGTGAATGTATGCACAGTGTCCAACTGGGTCTTTGCTGACAAGGACAGATGCTGCCATGCTGTCACTTTAGTGCACATTGTGTGTTTGTTAACACACAAGTTAAGATAAGTTGTTAAGTTAAGAGATAATGCGGGCTGTTGATCCTGATGATCCATCTGACCTGCATAATTATTCCCTGTATGAGAGTTGATGTAGCTCAGAAAGTAGAGAATCGGGTGTAGTAGCCACTCAATATGACTGATTGTTTATACTAACAGTCCCTTATGTCATACATTTTGGGGTTGTTCTTGCATGTCTAAACAGTGTCCAATTGGATCTTTGCTGACAAAAATGCCACCCACACCCATTAAACAGAATTTAACCTTAAGGAAACCTTTATATATGATTCTGGAGGCAGCTTTTTATCTATCTAGACTAGATGAAGATTTATAGTTAACTACAGGTAACAACATTCATTTGTGTATTGACACTGTATTGATTTTCCTGCCTTAACCTACATTTGTAGGATATAAACTCACTGGGGTATGAGAGATTAACTTTACAAATTAGCACATCAGTCAGTGTCTCTCTCCTCTTGGAAGTACAAGAACAGGATGTTACAACAGTTCTACTATCTGCTGCCATGTTGTCACTTAATGTTACCTTGTGTATTTGTTAGATAAGAGATAATGAAGGTGATTGATTCTGATGAACATTATGATTCATCTGAACTCCATAATTATTCCCTGTGTGAGAGCTGGTGTGGCTCAGAAAGTCCACGTTTTTCAGTTGGTTAAGAATCAGGTGTAGTACCCATTCTGTTCATATGGCATTGATGCTTTGTATTTGTTGACATGTGCAGGCTGCATATACAGCCCAACACAAGAAATCTTGATGTTCTTGTATGATTCTGGAAGATTTCATCTTGCTACACTAGATGCACATTTATAGCCATCGTTACTGCAATAAGCAACCACAGGTAACAGCATTCATTTGTATATTGACCCTGGATTGATTTTCCTGTCTTGACCTGTCTTTGTAGAAGATAAACACACGAGGGTATCAGAGATTGCCTTTGCAAATTAACACACCAGTCATTGTCACTGTCCTGTTGACATTACAAGAACAAGACGTTCTGCTGTCTTCTGCTATGCTTTCACTTTATGTTAAAGAATGTGAAACAAGTTATATGTCTGTTTTCAGCTTTCAAAAGCAGTATAACAACTCTAGTTTTAGTTAGTTGCTAGACACCAGAAAACAGCATAATATTCAAGAAACACATACTTGAAATGTTTATTTCATAGCTGACACTATTTTTTTATTGCATTTCCTGAGAGAAGAGAAGCAAAATAATTGGGACTACGGTATTTAGACTTATAAGTCTGTAGCTTCTTTTCTCACCATGGAGGAATGAGTTGTGTGACTGGCCTTCCACATATGGGCTTGAGGTCAATATAACATTCATTTCCTCAATGCTTGCCTATTCAATGCCTACTTGTTTACATACTGTGATTAAACCTAGTTATAATTGATTAACTCATTAACATGGTTGGTCCGTCTTATCTCTAATTTTGCAGCAGCCTTCCTGCACCGCCTTGTTTCTAATAGCTCTGTTGCATTTGTATTGTTCCACTGCTGTCTGAACAACATTAGGAGTCTTGGGACGAAGCGCCGATGGACAGCATGCGATGGTTTCTCTCTGCATGCGGCTTGAATAATTGATGCCTTGATTGCCTGGGTATTCATGGACACAAAAAGGCTTTTCCTATTCTCTGTCTAACACACTGCACGAATCTTAAATAGTCTTCCCCTGTGGCACAATACACAGGGAGGCAAGTTATGGGACTCAGACAGTACAGTACAGCCAGTGTCCTTCATCATCTGATTACCTCAAGCTGCTGTTAATTAGACCTAACAATGAGACAAATTTATTTTATTCATTGACTGCTATACTTCAGGCTGTATTACTTCTCTTCACTGCTCTAACATGTTACCCCATCTTGTCTACCTATATGCAGAGGTGGGAACTAACTAAGCATAAATACTGTCCCTAAGTAGACTTTTCAAGTATCTGTACTTTATATGAGTATTTATTTTTAGATAACTGTACTTAACTTGAGTTGTTTAGTTTTCAGAAAACTTTTTTAGTCTTGCTCCTTACATTTTAAAACTAATACTGTATCTGTACTTACCCGTTACATTTTCAAAACAGTCATGTGACTTTAGTTTCATCCATACAGCATCCATACTGCTCATCTGGTGGCATGGAGGCATTTCATGTTTTGTTTTTTGTTTTGTTTTTTTGTTTGTTTGTTTGTTTTTGTTGTTGTTTTTCTGTTTGAAAACTGGTAAGCATTCAGTGAAACTGTTTGGGAAATTCTGCAGTGCAGTTTTGCTGAGAAACTCCAGCAGTGTTTTGTGGGCTCGAAAACTAAATCCCACCTTTAATAGGCATGAGGGTGAGTACATAATGACTGAATTTTCATTTTTGGTTGAACTGTCCCTTCAAAAGCATTTAAAGGGAATTATTTTGCCTGTCGCGTTCCCAACTTTCCCAACATCAAGACCAAACCTTGTGAAGAGACGATTCCTTGTATATCCATCAGTGCATATCACACACAACAGACAATGAGACAAAAATGATGTAAAAGACATGACAACAAGAAAAGGACCTAGGAAGACAAAAAAAAAACTCATAAAAGACATAACAAGACAAAAGGATGTAACAAGACGAAAAACAACCTAACAAGACATAATAAGAAAAATTACATATAAGACATAACATGAAAATGTCATAACAAGAGGCAAAATAAGAAGACAAAAACTGTAAAAGACATGACAAGACAAAAGAGATTTAAGAGGACAAAACAACACAAGATGAAAAATTGTAACAAGACAAAAATAACTTTAAAGACTCAACAAGAGGACAACCAACATAACAAGAAGAAAGAAATGTAACAAGACATAACAAGAGGTAAACAATGTAACAAGACAAAAGCGACGTAAGAAAGTGAAAATAATGTAAATAGGCAAAAGTGATGTACGAAGAAGAAAATAATGTAACAAAATGAACATGATGTAATGAGACATGAGAAGATAAAAACAGCATAAAAGACTTAACAAGATGGACAAGAGAGGGTGACTCAACCGTGGAGAAAAAGTGAAGTTCAGTTAGCTTTGCACAGAAACAGCCAGTAGAAATGTCCTTCAGCGGGCTACTTTTTACTTCTACTCTGATTAAATTTCAGAGTCTGTACTTTTTCAGATTCACTTGAGTAAAGAACGTGAATCAGCACTTACTACTTTTGCCAGTCTTTTTTTTTTAACAGAAGTCTTGCACTTGAGTAATATATAGTAGTATAGTATAGTAATATGTGTACTTTTGCCATCTACGCCTACATGTATGTTTCCTGAAAACAATAGCAGTTATACCGCTGTATCTCTTTTCCCAGTGCAGTATACTCTTTACACATGAGTGCCTCTCAGGAGGAAATATTTTGCTCTATTTGAGATGCATGTCATAAACTGCACCTTATCTGTGGTGACCTTGCAGAATCTCATGCTCCATGGAAGCATTAACTGGCTGTGTTTGCCTCTGCTGCTCTATAGTTATTTATTCATGTTCGCACTCTGCTGGTGTATAAATCCCATAATTAAAGGGGATTTGTGTACAAAGAGCAGCAATGTGCTGGAGGCTCTTAATGGAGAGAATTAGTGGCGAAGAGTGCCATGCTGCACGAGGCCCTTTATAGCACACAGAGACAGCGAATGCTTTATATGACCAGCAGCTCCAGCGTGATAACAATCTCGCAACCCGTGTCATGGTGTAATAGACTGAATTGTCTCCTTGAGATACCGACATGTTGGATGGCTCATTGACTGACCATTAAACAATTAAAGTGTCAATCATCTGTATTTAAAGTCCAATTACGTACCCTGACATTACATAGACCATTGACATGTAATGGCTTGACTTTCAAGCGCCTCCAGGGTTCCCATGATTCAGTGTGACACCATAAGCGCTGTTGATGTGACAGCTCTGGTGCCTCTGTGACCTAATGTATTTAATTATGCTAAAGTATTTGACATACAGCATATGTTTTTCACATGACTTTCATATCATAATGGGAATACTTCAGGCTTGTTTTCTGAGCTCCCTCTCTCACCCTGCCAGTTATTGAAACTGATTCTCAGTTGTTTTGCCTTTTTTAAAATTTTGCTTTGTCTTTTGCTAAAACCTACTCCTACCTCCTTGCTGATAATAGTAAAAAAAATAGTAGCAGTGTTTCTCACCCTCATACACCACTGATATAAGGCCCCAGATTTTACATAGTTGGAAACTTTTCATGTCCCGTCATTGGAGGTGAACCTCAAATCTTTGCCCAAATGCTGAATCTAGTTGTAGTAGGTAAGCATTTACAATCTTGTAAATTATACACATTAAATGAAAGATCTGCTATAGAGGCTATGCACATAATGTCACAGTATGCAGACGTCACTGCTTTTACATCCATCGAGTGCCAAAAAGATGACAATAATGTTCAGCTTGAATGCTGCAAAACTCAAAAAACACAACTTAAATGGGAAAGAACTGTTGTGTCACTGTACAAATAGACAGGCTGCTAAAAGTTGGCCATTTTATTCCAGGCATGTTGGTTTTTTGCCTCGATTTTTGGGCGAATTCATACCTTAAATAATAAACTATATTGACTAAAATTCCTTATCCATTAAATATGTAGCTATTTCGTGTAATTGCGCCTTGTATCATACAATCGCATATCACATAGTGCATCTGTAACTCCAAACATCACTGCTGCTGCATGTGAACATGTCTCTCCAATAATGTTACAAAATAAAAATATCTGTATCAGCCTGCCCTGAAGTAATACCAAGCGTCCAGCTTTTGTATGCCTTCAGGCCTTAGCTTTCAGGCTATTTCCCAGGCGTTGAAAACAGGTGCATATAAATGTCAGCAAACCTGATTCCTGGGCACATGTCCATGGACCACTGTGACTTTGATCAGTTGTAAACATCACTGTGGAGTCCAACTGTCTTTAATTGTACCACATAATTATTTGTTTTACTCCCAGTTTCGCAATTTCCCCTGCTGAATACATGTTGCAGGATGTTTTCCCGGTTGCAAAGTGACATCAGTACATACCCTCTATAGATAACGTTTTTTTTTTATCATGTTTTGTCCATATTGCACTGTGGTTTATGCAGGTAACTAATCAATATGGCCACATTTTTGGTTGTAGGCACTTGTTGTCTTTTTACAAAGCTGTCTTCTAAATAAATAATGATATTCAAGGCATGTGGCTATGCAGGGCCAACCTGTCGTATTCATATTTTATTGTTAAGGGCAAATGTTTTGGTGTTCAAGTCTCAGCTAGGGCCAGTGTGGTGACTGAATTTCCTCTATGGTTATTTAGCTTGCCTTAACAGCGTGGTATGCAACATTAGTAGCATTCTTTTATTTGATTTTGCAAATTACTTTTAAAAAAATTAAATTGGGTAAAAATGACTTGTGAAAGCAAGCGTTGCCAACCCCTGCACAAAGTGTAACATTATTTGTGAATCTCATCTCATTGCCCACTGAGTAACCACATTGTTTTGAGTGCTAGTCATAGTAACACAACATTGCAAATAATTTCCTGCAGTTTTACCATTTTAGTTTTCACATGTAGCTATATTGTTACCATTGTGTCTATTAAGTAAATTTACATACAGCAGCAACGCAAGCACACAGACACTGGTGGTGACGATCATGGTGCAGAAATGGATGGGTTCCTGAAAAAACAGTTAATGCATCCAACCTACTACTTTCGTTATTTAGTTGGCTTCAAATGAGGCTTCAAATGAGGCTTCATGTTCACACGGTTTCTTTTGACTGTCCCTCAATATTAGAACATCAGTCCAACATTGCCCCAGGCTGTGCTGGTAGCCACATTAGCCGTTTATCATGCTATCACCAAGTTCAACAGGTTAACCAACAAAATAAACCATAAAACAACATAAAACATAGTTAAATTCAATGCTTTTTGAGGCATTGATTCATTCATTCATTCATTTAACACCTCTTGTAGAGGTGAAGACACCTACCTTGTGAAAACGGTGCTAAAAAAAACAATGACATTGTCTTGCCTGTGGTTGGCTTGTCAGTTGCTTGACATTTCAAAATTGCAGTTGTAGCGATAGCCCTGTACACAGCCAAGTTTCCAGTATGTCAGCTGTCAAAGCAGTCAAACCTAAGTCATTTTTATAATATAAATATGATTTGGGTTCAAACTTCACCACAGGTATAGAGACACCATTCAGAGATGTTAAAAAACACTTGGGCTTGTTTGTCAGCACTCTGGGAAATACAGAAAATCACACTAAGTATCATAGACGAGGCAGGCTGAAGAAAAGTATGCATAACAAGGAGGTAAATTACAATATTTTAATACAAAACAACTTTTTTTTTAGCATCAGGGTTGATGTATAACAGTGTGAGAGCATCTGAGACTTCAAGCATCTTTCAAATGAAAAGGAAATCTCAGGTGTGTTCCCAGGCTCTAGAAAACTGAAGGTTGTAAAGGTATTGTTCCATGATCTAACTGTAACAATCCTCTGCTGCAGACACCCAATCAACATCTCCAGTGAAAGGTAGACAGAGATATGACCACACGCAGGGAGGTGGTATCCATCTGGGAAGGGAAAGAGGGAGAAAAGTGTGTCTTCGCTCATCAAGCCTTGTTTTGGCCTGGGGGCAACGGTGCCACTGTGACTCTCAAGTCAGCCAGTCAAGGCTAGAAAACCAGGCACACAAACAGATAACTGGTACACACAGAGAAAGAGGAAGGAGGGAAAGTGGGAGGGATGAGAGGAGAGGCTTCATCCCAGGATGAGTCACGTCTCCTCCTCACATTGTCTGCTGTACGGAGTGAACGCTGCGGGGAATAGCAGAGCTGGTGAGATGGGAGTTTCCCCAAGCTTGCTGCATGGCTGAGGGCAGATGTAGAAAAACACACACAGACAGGCAGGTCCACACGCGCAAATCCAAACTAATGACTCCAAATGTGGGCACATTTTGACATATACACCCACAGATGCTCAGATTTTATCCTCAAAGTCACCACATATGAAAATATGACACTCAAATATCAACTGAAATACCTTAAGATGCTCATTTTTGCTCAGATTAAATCTCAATCTGCTGTTGAGAGCAGGTTTCTAAAGGTTGAAGAGGAAGTACAACGATACACTTTTTCTTTCGTGCAATTTGGGTGTCCTTTCCCTTCCTGTGCCCACTAGTCCCCAAGATGAGTCTCATAGCAGAAGGTCTATCTTGGCTCTCTCAGCTATATTATTTTCAGCAACACAACCAAACTAAACAGCAAATCACTTCCAGACTCAGAGCGGATGTCTTTGGCATCAACAATTATCTGGTTGATGCTAAATGAAGTAACAATCCGCAGCCCAAGATTGCCAAAAGTAACTGGCATTCACCAGCTTTCTGGGTGGTTTCCAAAGCTCATCAGCTCACACACTCACTTCGCTCTTCACCCGTCCACTCAACTACTGCGGAAGTGTGTGTAAAATGAAAACAATGATGGCTACAATGACTGTTGGGGGTGATGTGGCCACTGCACAGAAATTTAGGCTCAGTGCTTAAAAGTCATATTTAATGATTAAGCAGAGATCTTATTAGCAACGTGTTTCCTACCACAGCTAGGGAGGGGCTTGTCCATTGCCTTGATTGGCATTTGACAAAGACTGGCCAGACGCTGGTGTATAGGTGACACACAGGTCAATACGTATATGATAAAAACACTTGAACAAAGATTGTGACTTCATGGGAACTTTAAGAAGTACACTGCAGGCATTTGACTTGAAGCAGGATAACATTATCTGGAGGTCAGGCAGCTGATTGACTCATAAATGTAGCCTCTTCCTTTAAATTCCGCAAACAATAAGACCCTCTAAACCACTAAACTCTTTTTCCACATGCCAGGCAGTGTTTATGGCCCCTTTAATGGGACCCATTACATGAGCATTAGGTGAGGCCGTCCCATATTGGACTTTATTTTAGAGAGCTTTTTACAATGGTTCTCATACAGGAGTCCGAAGTAAAGCTGGGATTGTGGCTACACCTCAGTGACCTAACATCTATGTTCATACTTTGGTCCTGCCTTCATCCCCACAGGCACATTTAGAGGGTATTGCACATTTGTGGATTACTCCACATAGTACTGTGTGTGTGTGTGCAGCTGCTAGCTTAAGTGCCTGAGTGTGGAGTGTGTATATTTGTCTATGTGGGGGCAAAACAGCAGCATCTGCTGGGAGTTGTGCACCGCAGATAGCTGTGATGCCTGGCTGCATGTGAAAGGGAGCTCTTGTGTGGTTAGACTAATGAGGCTCTGCATAGAGGATTGTTGTTGAGTGACAGAGATGATTTACGCCAGCAGGATGGACAGTCGACTGGGAGGAAACATCCGTCTCACCGCTGAGCCGCTGTCACAGACACACAGGCAGAGAGCATATATGCATGGCTCATAGCGTGGTGGACACACAGTCCCAGTCTCGCAATCAACAGCTATCACTAGGGTCCATGTTGAGAGCCTGAAAGTAAATTGACCACTGGTCAGTGGTTGGTGGAGTGTTTAAAGGGGTTTTAGCATAAATGATGGTCTACTCTAAGTCTTTATAGCTGGCTGCATTGATATGTCCTGTCAAACTCAAAGGGAAACTCTAGCTTCATGCAACAAGGGTCGTATACTTGTAGTTTGGGTCACCATCCCCATTATAAATAAAAACATTGTACTAACCATATAAAATATATGAAATGAAATATATGTGCCAGTTGCAACATGGCAAAAAACATACAAGTATAAATAAGCAGTCACACAAACATAGGTTTATTAAAAACAAAAAAATTTGCTGTGCAAATTATGATATTTTATTACTATCTAACTCATTTATGAACCTGTTTTAATTTTACATTAGCACACCTTTAGCAACAATTTTGAATCAAGTCTCTGGCCACCTGACAAATTAAAGTGCAATATTTACTCTTTTTTTTAGGTCTGCTTTAGCCACACACTCCTGAGGCAAATATCTAGCTTTTTAATTAGTGTTGTTCATGTCTAGCCAAAATCAGCGGCCTGCTGCAGCCAGATACAAGGCTGGTAAGAGTGGTGAGTGTTTTGGCGAGAGTGAACCAAAATAATTAAGTTGTGTAAAATCAAAAGCATGAGTTAGCAAAAGCAGAAAGAGTGCAGGGGCAGAGGGGTTGTTTAATGAACATGTTACTCTCGTCTGCCTCTATTGATCATTTACCTCTGTATAAAAGACAGTTATACCAATGTTTCCAAAGTAGCAATGTTTTAATTCTAATGTATATTCTGTGTCTTTTAGTGTTTTAAATTGTTCTAATGGACTCTAAATCTGACAGTGAAGTTCAACTGGACTGAACTGAACTGTGTATGTCACTGTCCATAGTTCTGAAGTAGCAGATGGATTTGTAAATGCACTTTTTTTTCCTCAGTCTCACCCTTGCCTACATAATCAGGCTCCTCAGGTGCTTGTGACCTTGTGGTTCCACTGAGAGTTTCAAGCTCAGCAACATGTGGAGTGTCCATTTGGAATTTTAAGGTGCCCGTAAATAAATCCTCATTTGGACAAACAGGTTTTTGTGTTTGGGGGATCAACATGTGGAATTCCTTACCTATCAAACCCAAACTGTATCCTCATTTTAAACTCAAATGGAAACAGTTTTTGAAGAAAGATCAGTCATGTAGCTGTGAATAATCTGGAACTTCTTGTTGTCTGGTGTTACAGTTTGTGTCATCTATTGTTCTGTCTGTGTTTTATTTCCTTGTTGAGTTCTGAGTTTTTGTTCCTCATGCATGTATTTATTGATTGTGTGTCATGTCTCTTGTGTATTTGTTGTTGATTTTGAGTTTGTTGAGCTAGATACAAGCAGTGTAAATTAGCTTAGGCTATAAATGCTGTCTTGTGTGACGCTGGTTTATGTTACATCTCTCTCTACAAATAAACACTGAATAAGTAATATACATTTAACTCTATGACATGTATAGTGGGTTACTCAAAAGAGCCACTCCCCTTGTTAAAAATGAACACATCACCCACTGAATAAAATGTTCCATAGAGCTGAGGGTAACTACAGTCTGGTGATAATTCTCTGTGTTTGTCACTACTAATGACTGCTTTCCTGTTACATATAGTCATTTGATCCATTGTTAATATAAATATTGTGATTAGTACAATTTTAAATAAGCAACATTAGATAAATGCTGGCTTGTTGTTAACCTTTCAGCTAAACTGTTTGTGTTTTTTGCACTATTGAACTGTAGCAATGCTGATAAAATGTTATCATAACAGAGAGAAATGATACCCAAAAGTGCAAAAATAAGATCCAGTTCCTATAAACCAGAATTTTCCTTTATTTGTCCTCCATCAATTTCCTCATTTCACTTACTTTTCCATTTTTGCCTCTTTGCCTCTTCAGTATATCCTCCCTCTCCCCACTTCACCACCATATTCTCACTGCACTCGCCTCTCTCAGCCCTTTGTCTGTCTCTCCTTCTCTGCAGGACAGATGAGGTGAACAGGGCTACTCTTCTTTCAGCCCAAGACGGCTCTTTATCCACCAAGGGCATAGTTGTGTGTGAATAATGTCTCAACTGAGGAGTAAATATCTTCCCATGACAAGTTGTTTGGATTGGTGCTCATGTGCAATCTGATTCTTTATGTATCACGGCCTAGACTGCCTGGCCGCTAGCCTTGCTGGGGAAGGCTTGCCCTGTCAGTGCCCCTGAAATGCTGAGAAGGAAAAGAGCCTTTCAGGACAGGCCCAGAAATGCAATGCTGCCCAAAATGTCACTTTGAGTCTGAGTTGTTCTGATGAAATGCCTCACTGAGGTAATGCATCTGCAGATTCTTAAAAATTGTCCATTTTGGCATGTGGATCAATCTTGGGTTTAAATTACTGGGAGATTAAAGGCAGGAGATCGGTATCATGTTAATCCTGCAAAATTACATGCTCTGAATAACCCAGTCGGCTGAGGTCAAACTTTACACCGAATCTGCTTCAGATTAGCTTCAATTAATGTCACACACTGACCTTGCAGAGAACTGCCGCAAAAGTTGTTTGAGAGCTCATCAGGATTATTAAAATCAGCCTCTTGGCTTATCCCTGTGATTCTTACCGTCATAATCCATGCATTGTTTGCCTTGATACGGTGCAGGCTCCGCGTGTATTTATCATTCCATTCAGAAGTCTCCTATATTTATCCAACACTAAACCAATCACACCGATCAGCAGAGGTAATCAACAGTGAAATCACATCACTTACCTCGCAGGAATATGGATAAGCGTTCATCCATAAAACTATTTGCCAAAGAGGTTTCGGTTAAGGGCATCTGAGAGGGCACAGCATGACAAGCTCCTCGTATCCTTCCTCAATCTCCCATTGTCATAAACATTCAAACACGGGGCTCATTTTATAGGAGTTGTGTTTAATGGGAGTCATCCGCCGCTGTAGCCCGTTGTGCCTTTATAAAACAGCATGCATTAAAGGTGTTAGTGGCAGTCACCAGCCATGGCACTTAATTCCTTCCTCTGGGTGCAGTCTATTGCTAGTTTAACTGCAGTGGGCTGCACAGGAAAACACCCACATACACAAAAACTTTTCCAAGTGCACAGACTGATTATCTAACATACATCCGTGGGTCCATATAAAGTGGGATTTAACTTGGATCTGGAAAAATGTGATTCCTGCTGAGTTAGTGGGCTGGGGATGGGCGTGCATGCAGCGACATCAGCCACTCTGCTCACATGTTTCATAAAGTGAGCCACTTATATAACTGAAAGACACAAACGCAAGTTTATTTCACCAGGAACAAAACCTTGATATGAAGAATGCACTTAAATTTCCCCAAATAATCCATGAACGGGGTGAATAAATCACAAGATCAAACAACTTCTTCTTCTTCAGTATTTCTTACATCAACTTTTCTCTTTTATGTTTGAATTCAAAGCTTTGCAAGAACTCCCACGTATGTCTGATTCTTAATGTCACCGTCCGCCCTCATGAATAGATAGATGTTCACATCCTGCATCCTCAACAGTAAATCTAACACCTCGAGCTTTAGGGATCTTTAATGCTGTTGCCTATTGATTACTAATCAAACTCTCGTTTAGGGAAACATTTCATCACTTAGTTTTCTGTCAAGCTGAGACCAGACTAGTAAGACATTTTTAATTATTTAAAAGTGCAGTTATCTAGGATTTGTGTGATATCAACACAGTGCACCTTTCAAAGCAACTAAAATTGCTTCAAAAAGATATATTAAAGTCTACACAAAACCGAAAGCAGAGTGCCAGTTCCTTCCGCATATTGACGTATTTCCTCTAAAAACAGGCAGCTAGGGTGGGACTAGGTAATGGGCTGAATGAGCGTTAATGGTGTGCCCCACCCCAGCCGTGCAGCTGCACAGCGGTCCATTAGCTGATTCTTTCTGGACTGGGAGCTGCCAGTGAACATGGTAAGACTGGGACTGAACACTGCGTCTGAGAACAACAGAGGTTTGACGACAGTCCGGCCGTGTTCATTGGGAGGCTGCTGAGCTGCTGCTAATGATTGCTAAGTTAGCAGAAACTCTGACCCAGAGCTGGAGCTGAGCAGCCAAAGGACGTCTGAAGGAAAACCAGAAAGCATTCTCTGTTTAAAAAATGATCCACTTTCACCCATGACAGTGAATAAACTCATTACATTGTGTTTTGTACAAATTATAAAGTTGTACTTTTGTACAGTAATGTTTATCAGTGAAGCCCAGCCCCCAGCCTATTGTATACTAAATGTAGCTAACGGTAGTTGTTGAAGCAGTCTCTATAAAATGCCTGATCTGCTGTTACAGATACCACTTTCTAAATTCTAGCCAGCAGGCCCATAACAACAGTAATTTATTTCATTATTGGATTTTCCATTATTTTGATATTAAAATACAATGATTTTTTGGCATATATTGCTAAGTAGGAGAATAATGCGAATGGGGATGTGATCGAAAAGGGTCAACTTGAGTTAAAAGAATTCATTGTTACATTTTTGATTAAATGCTGTGAGTCGCAGATAGAGGTTCAACAGTTCACATCATTTGTTAGACTATATTTAAGGTGTGAAGAGGGGTTTTAAGCAGTATTTCACATTGTGATTTGTTCAAATATAGCTTTTCTTACCAAGAAGTGACAACACTTGACCCACAAGGAAACTTAGAATTGTCTTTTTGCAAAACATAATCTGTATTCTACTTGAATTTCATCAGCTCCACATACAACCCTCTCACTTTGATATCTTACTGAATGTCTAAAGAGCTTAGGCAGAAAAGAAAAACTGTAATTATATCTAAACATTTTGTTGTGCAGTGGCAGGAACTAACATTAAGTTTTTAATTTCATTCGTTTGAGAAAATGTCAATATTTAATGTCATATGCTGGTCAAAATAATTACCATATATTGATCATATTGATCATAGTGCACTATTTGTTAACAAATTCTGACAGGATGCTGCTTCCAATCTTTCAGAGACCAAATCACTGAAGTGAAACCTTTTAAAGATTTTAGCTTAGTGGTGAATAACAGAGGACTTTTAAAACTCCCAAACCTTCCCGTCAGTGTTGTGCCCTGCCAAGAAAAATCATATTTCCATTCAAGGTCCAGTTAAAGAGCGGGGAAGGGTTACAAATGGTAATCACCTTGGTAGTGTAGCCTGTCTCCGATCTTCCATCTAATATGCAACGTTGATGACTGATAATACATTATTGATGCTCCATCCTGGCTGATCCTGAAAGGCCAGGTATGACCATGACTATCCATCTCATGGATATTTTAGTACAATATCTTCCAGAATATGACCACCGCACTTCCCGATGTATGAATGATGAACAAATAAAGTGCATCTAGCAGTGGGGTCAGTTTGTGGGTCACTGAAATTATAGATTGAGGCATTTATGAAATGTTTAACCCAAATAAGGAGGACATTTTTTGTGTATCCTGTAACTTTAGTTTGAACTTAATGGAGCTACAGATTTCAATCACCATTAATTTATTGAGAACAAAACAGCAAAACTGTCCTAATGTTGACATTAAAATAAGATCAAAATCCACGATTCAAGAGATTTATTGCCATTTGCACAGGTACATGGCTGTCCAGGTATACTGTGAGATTATACATTACTGAAAACATACTGATGAATATTGTATTTCATTTCAGTCATATTATACCAGTAACACCCCATAAATCTTACACAATAGGCCTTAATTTTTTTTGTGTGTGAGAGAATTTAAGGGCTTTCTGACTGACTGACAACGTTTCCAGCTGACAGTAAAGTAATCTAAGCTTCACTGAACACAGAATCATAATATAACCCACTGCCAACAAAAGCTCGATGACCCCAGCACCTCTCACAGCACAGAATAAATAATTCCTCACCTAGAGAAAAGTTTGACACATAAATATTACACAATATACAACGTGGCATGTAGCTCCAAACAGCATACTGATTCTAAAGAATCACACACGCAAACACTCAAAATTGTGACAGGCTTCATCACACCATTCAACAGATGCAAAGATTCATTAAAAGACAAATCTATAGTAAACTTTCAACTGAAATATTTAAAAAAAAATGCTACGAGAGGTCTGTCTCACATTAAAACAATAACAAAAGATGTAGTTTGATTATGTTGTGAAGTGGTGTTGGATCATGGGAGTTGTTTCCATCATTGCTGGACAACCACAATTGTTGATTGAAATCTGTCTGACATGACTCAGGCACAAATCATTTTCGTGGGCAGGGTAACATTAAAGTTTAATTCATGCTTAATCATGTTCATCAACTTTCTTCCTCACGCTCTGATGTATCTGACATCTCCCACGAAGCAAATGGGCCGCAGGTGGGAGTCCAACCCGCGGCCGCTGCAGAGGACTAACAGCCTCAGCACATGGGGCACATGCTCTACCAACTGAGCTATAGGGGTGCCCCAGCAAGTCAGCATTTAAATTTGTGATTTCCTTACTCCAGGAATATCACTAACGTTTTCAATCAGTCTTAATCTCAACCTTAATCTCCTTACATTTCCTTAGTGGCCAGTTTCCATTCAAATGACAATAAAAATGAATCCTTTCCATATTTGGTTTAAAGGACTAGTGTGTAGGATTTAGCAACTGAATATTCCTTGTTTCGCTCTCGCTCTCACCCTCCAAGTGTGTAGGAGAACCTACGGTGGTCACAAAAAGAGAAACATGGCAGTGAAAATTGTCAGCCTCCATATTTCTGTGGATATAAAGGCCTCATTCCAAAGTAACAAATATTATATTCCATTTATGCCATATTCTGTGACTAGATAAACCCTAAATCTTTACACTGGTTCTTTAGAAGATCTTACACCAGTTTCAATCATTTTTCATCTGTACAAATTCCAATCTGTGTGTCTTCAAACTGTCCTCAACATGTCCTGTAAATATCTTATGTCAAAAGTGGCTTTTGAAATGTAAAACCCCTGTCTTGCTTCTGGCAAGAGAATTGTGAACATTTGTTTTAACACAGCCTCAACTGTTTGAGAGTGCCACACTAAAATATTTCATGGCTGCAAATCACTTGTAATCCCATTGAAGCACATTACAGTTCTGGTGGATCTGAAATAAATTTCAGACTCTAGACATGCTGCTGGGAATACTCACACTGTTCCTCTCTGCATATAAATTTTCAACAACGCTGGAGTTTAGAGCATTGAGATCTACCCACCAGATGCAGTGCATTCCAGATAATCAGGTCAGGGTATGTTGATAGGCCCCAATCCTTAAAGTTTCATTACACCAACCATTTTATGAGCACCATTATTTTCTGTGGCTTTGATCTATTTCATTGTCATGTGGGATGGCTGACTAGCTTTTTGTTTCACCACCAGACTCGTGTCCTTGTGCGCTGTTGATTCATTGCATAGAAAGTAGCTGATTTTACAGCACATGATGCTGAAAAGCAGTCTGATGTCTGGAGGCTGTATCCAAGTTTGTGTCTGCCCCAGACAGAATGAAAAACCTTCACAACAGCTGCAGCCACGTGAAGCTTTTGGCAAGTCGACAAGGTGCAGTGGCTCTGCCGGCGATGTCAACCAAACTCCCAGAAAGATAATGAAGGGCACTGCATTTAAAACATTAGAGCTTTTGGTGTACCAGATGAGAACTTTATTTCCCCTGAAAGTAACTGTAGCATCCAGAGTGTACATGCAGCATATGTTGACATTTTTTGCGGATAAATATATACAAGAGGGACAATGAATCAGAATCAGATCAGCTCCGACTTAATCACTCCCCGCAGCTTAAGTTACATAGAGATAAGGGGAGTGATGAGCAAATCTTGAACCCCCCGCCGGAGCCTGCAGGTGGATGCTGGGGTGTTGGTGGGGTTAAAGAGCAGGCAGCAACGCTAGTGCGGGGCAACAATGCATAGGCAGGCAGAAAAGGGAGATTCAGCAGTTTAAATAGACCGCAAGATTGGAAGTGTGCATTTGGTATGTAGTATTAAGAATGAGGTATGTCACGTGAGGTTGGCGTAGCAGCTTGAGTTGACTGTCTGAACTAGCTCGCAGGCGTCGCCACATTATTGCAGCTGTATAGCTTGTACAGGAATATCGCAAAATACTGTCTATGGAATGTACAAAATATTTTCTTGAGAATGTGCAAAATATGGCCCAGAGAATGTGCAAAATATTCTCCAGGGTATGTGCAAAGTCAGTGTCAGTGGAAGTCCCATGGGGCTAATGTACAGTGAGTGAAGCAGAGGGGTCTTTAATCACCCTGAAGGGATTCATTTTGCAATAATGACCACTCACTGTGCATTATCCCACTTAGTTCACAGCTACTTACTAAAAGAATCAATAATTTGACACAAAATACCCACTTGAAAATGATTTAATTGATTTAATACGATATGATACAATACAATACGATATGATATGATGGCGATGCGATGCAATGCGATGCAACTTTATTGTCAGTGTTCACTGAAATTCATTTTGCAGCTCCACTCAAAAAATGACAAGAATCAAACCCATTAAAAACTTGCTCAAATGTACAAAAAACACACAGCCGTGACAAATATATAGTGCGTATCACATCATATCCTTTGGTTTTGGATAGATCTCGGTTAGCAGCACACTGACTTTGGTTTTACCAACAGGACAGACTATTGAGAGCTGAAGCTGGTATTCTCCATTAAAAACATGACGAGCCAAGAGATACTTAAAGGCTGAACATGTTCTTGTTCTGAGTTGCTTGAAAGGAGTGTGCTACAGGTTGGCTAAAAACCAACCAAATTTGGATTTGATTGTATAGTTTAGTTTTAAGTTTGTGAACTGATACTGCATGTCAGTGAATGTAGAGAGCAATTCTGCACAAACAAACTGTACAAAGAAAAAGTACATGAGATATTAAGATGTGGTAATTAAACAGGATTAGTGTGGTTAATTGACATATTGATGTTGATTGTTGCTACATGACCTGACACAGGGGTTTGTGGAGCAGCACAACTGAATCAGTCTGCAAATGTGCTCATTCGTTTATCCAGGGCAGATCCGGCAAAGCTGTCTGGAGACCCCGTAGAACAAGCTGCCTCCATCAGCACCACCTTTCTGTCTCCCTTTGGTATTGTCCTTTGTTTGTCACATGCATAACCCCCAATCTGTCACTGAGGCACAGCCACAGCCGGTGCAATGAGCTCGGGTACAGGACTCAAATTTGTTTTTGTTCTTTAGGCAAAATCCAATAAAAGGGTTCAGTCATGAAAGCAAGGGAGTTTATTTCACCCAATTGAGTGAAAAAACGCCTCTTCACTTGTACAATTGAGACTTTTTTGCTTTCAAGTACGGGATGCCACAAGGCCTAACATGTAATGAGTTTTTTGAAACGCATTATTTAATTGGAGGAAATGTTTGGTTTCCTCCAATTAAATGTTTATTGATAATTCAACCATTTTAAGCCAGCAGTCTAAGACACGCACCACATTATGTATTCTCAAAAGCTCGCATGGCAAACTTCCATCAACATCAGTCAGTCTCTTTCTTCTTCTTCTTCTGCTTCTTCCATTTATGCCACTGCCTCCATGTCATCCTCCTCTTATCAGCTTTAATTATCTATAGAAAAACAACAAAAACAGCAACAGTAGCAGCTAGAGATACATGTGGCTATCACTCAGCTGTTGTTTCAGGACCATGGACAGTGCTGTTCTCAGAGCCATGAACAGCACTGATTCAGAGCCATGGGAAGTGCTGTTTCAGGACCATGGACAGTGCTGATTCAGAATCATGGAGAGTGCTGTTTTGTTTTGTGAAACGGAGAGGAAATGTTTGATTTCCTCCAATTAAACAATGTGTATTGATAATTTAACCATTTTATGCCACCAATCTCAGACATGCACCACATCCTGTATTCTCAAAAGCTTCCAAGGCGAATGCCCATCGACATCAGTCAATCTCCTACTGCCATTTACCGCCACTGTCTCCATAACAGCCTCCTCTTATCAACTTCCTTGTCTGCTCACTGGCCCAGTCATTTCCTGTTCTTATCTTTAGCATGCTAATTGTCTGCCTTATTCATTATACATTATACGGACAAAGTGAAATCCATCAAGTAAGTAGACTCCCCTACTTTATCAAGTTCACCCTCAACGTCACCCCATAAAGAAGCTGTTTACCTTTTCCGCGTCAAGCAGGGCCCACGTAACTCATCTATGACAAAGCATTGTCTGTGCTTAAATTAGTGATTCCCCTCTCCATCTAGAGCTGATTAAATCTAATTCTACCCCCTTCTGTGATGCATCATGCCTCCGCTTTTGCATCTGATGTTGATCTCTCTCTCTCTTTTTTTTTACCTCAAGTCCTAATCATGTTATATTTTTTTTCTGCAGCATGACTTGGCTATAGCTCTGTTTTTAATGACAGCCCCTACCTGTTTCACTGTGCATAATAGATTTGATAAGGTTCCTAGAGCCACCCCTTTGGCTCAGACCATCACAGTGCTCATCAGGATAATTTATGAGCCGCGGCGAAAGATTCCTTAAACTGCGGTCGACCTTTGAGGACTACAGATGTGTTTCGCTGCTGCTCCTTGAGTGCAGACACACTCATAAAGCAGTGTCACCACATCTTCGTTTCTGATTAATCTCTGTGTATAAAAGACCTATTATCCCTGCGTCGTATCCTGACCCGAGCTCTCCATTGACCTTGTAGTTGATTATGTGTCGCATGGTCCAAAGCCTGCAAAGGAAGGGTGAGTAATTGCATGGGGTTAGAGTTATTAATCTTGCATAACATTAGGTCTTTATTAATCAGATATTTACATTGTTTACCCTGAATATGGCCATGTATCCACACAAATTACTGTTTAAATGATGAAGTTGTATTCAGAAGCCATTATCTAGCTTAATGCTCTCCATTGCTCTCCACTTTGCTCCCCTTTTATGCCAAATCACATTTGTGCTGTATAATACTGGGGCTTCAGTTAATTTTCATCTAAACTAAAGGAATAGTTCAACATTCGAGGAAATATGCCATTTTGCTTTCTTGCTGAGAGTTTGGTCAGAGGATTAATATTACATTCATATATGTCTGCTATTGAGCTAAAGCCAGAAGCAGGCTAAAAACTGTAAACAGGCAGAAACAGCTAGACTGACGCTGTCCAAATGTAAAAATGTAAAAACATATCAGCAAAGCAGGCCTGGGACAACCAGGGGTCCCTAAGGGGACTTAACCTCTTCTTTCTGATTTGCTTCCTCTGTTTCAGCTTTAACAAAACAACAATAAAATAGCAAAAACAACATAATTATTGGCTGAGATACATGTGACTATCACTTAGCTGTTTCAGAATGGACAGCACTGTTTCAGAGGCATGGAAAAGACTGTTTCAGAACCATGGACAGGCATGGACAGCCACAGGCAGTGCAGTTTCATAACTATGGACAATGCTGTTTATTGTGTAGGTGACAGGGAAGTGATTAATGATTAATGAATGCATTATTTGATTTGAAACAGCAGCCTTATGTTGTTGTTTATATAGCATTTCTGAGGCTAATGCATGGATAAATCAATGAATTTTATATTATGAAAAAAACTGCTGCTTTGCAGTTTTTAACAGCCTCCTCAGTCACTGCATCCTGGCGCCGGGCCTGCCAGCACCTCCACTGTATAGCTCAGTAATTAACACTTGTTTTTGTTTTTGTTTTTTTAATCTAAATAAAAACTTAAGTCTAAGAACAACAATTCACTTTTTACAGGGGGTTATGTCCCGCACTATTTCACACAGTGACTCCCAGGAGTCATATCGAGCCCTGTAAAAGGGTGAATTGTCAATTTTACACAGATATGTGTTCATTAGTGAGCTTTACAGGTTCTGGTAGGCAGATTTAGTTACCTTCAGACACAGCTGGGCTAGCTTTTCCCCCCTGCTTACATTCTTTATATTTAGCTAGCCAGCTGCTGGCTGTTTTGTATTTAGCTGATATGAGAGTCAATCTTCTCATTAAACACAGTAGCAGGAAAATTATATGTTGAACTTGTACTTTGTATGAAATGTCCTGGTAAAGTCTGATGTGAGGGAGGTTTTCTCACAGGATTGTTTCTTATCCAAGGATTGTTTAAGGGATTACCTGTTTTCCTGTTCTTGACCACACAGTTGCTTTTCCTGTATTGGACTGATGAATTCTGTCCTTTCTCAACAGGTGAACAACTTTTATCTTCAGTATATGTGCACACATGCCCTCTTTTGTCTCATTTGCCCTATAAAATGAATGTGGATTCTTGACTCACTATCAGCTACGTTTACACTGTTTTTCTGTGTGACTGTACTGATCCTGTTATGATCAGTACATTGGTGTTATTATAACACCACAAAGGCAATTTTGGTCATTGTGTCTGTCTTTATTTTCAGATTTTCCACTATAACCTTTATATGTTGTATGTTTTGTGTTTTTTACTTTGTTGAATTTTGGTAGAAATGTGTGGCTCAAGATCAGGATCAACTGAATCAAATCTTGCAATAACACTCATTCTCCTCTTGAAAAGCAAAGGCTCTCATAAATGATTATAGCCCTCCACAGTCCAGCTGTAATTGCTTCTTCAAAAACCTACATTGGCTGTGACAGGACAGCCTATGGACACTGCAACCCACTTTACTGGGCCCTCGTGACATAAGTCACAAACTGTCAGCGGTTGTTGTTTCAGGGTTCCTGCTTGGAGACGTGGTATTGATTTCCTCCCTGTGCTCCTTCCACAAGTAATATACAGCTTTAATCTAATTGGCGTGCAGGAACTTTGGGGGAGTGATGTCTACTGAGACATGTGTTATGTATTATTGCTACCTTCATACTCTGATTCCCAGTGACCTGCTGTCAGCTGTCTACACTGCTGACAAAGCACCTTTGATCACAGGGGAATAATGTCACTGAGAGGCTCTGTAATAAGAGTAAAGAAGAAAAAAAAGCATCACTGGATCATTCAAATTCAAGGTTATAAAGTTACATTTGCACTCAGCTCTATGTGAACTGTGTTATAATTTTCTTGTACATCAGCAGATATATAGACAGGTGTATTTCGCAGGCCAATTGGGGGTGATGAGGAGGGACGCCGCCACCCCCCTTGTTGGCAAAACGACCAAAATACAACTGCCTTGTTAACCTTCCATTCTCCCTCCCCATCTCTAGAAGCAAAGAGAGTGCAGAGGCAGAGGGGTTGTTAAGTTGATTCACTGATCCTTTAACTGACTGAAGTTTGTGCAAGCTAGAATCTATGGCCCTGATCATGGCTCTGAAATTTCAGCAGCCTAACTGTGTTGTGTATTGATAAATGTATGGTGCTGTCCGTGGTGCTGAAGTAGCAAACAGATTTGTAATTGCAATCTTTTCTCTCAGTGCCACCCTTCTGTCAGTTTTGCCTTGGATCTATAATAGTCTCTAAAGTATATAGCTTACATAGCGGGTTACTTAAAATAACAAGTCTTTTCAAAATTAGGGTGCTCCCATTGGGCCATCCCCCCATTACAAATTAACAAATCGCCTACTGGGTGTATTGATATGGTAAAATTTCAGTTTTTATGTAAAATATCTTCCAAATGAACCCTTTTCAGTATGATAGATTTCACTCTGTTCAAGCTGTTTACTTTTTTGCATGTTGCTATGTTGGTGCAGAAAAAAACACCCTGTAAACTTCAACATACCCTGCAGATGGATCAAGTTCCGGGGCTTTGAAGATTAAAAACTCCTCTACATTCTGATGTATAAAACCCCTGAAAGCCTTTTTACAGTAGTTCATATGGCGCTCGCCAAACCACAGACTGTATATTGAAAAAAAAAAAAAAAAGCTTTTGAAACTTGTTTCACTAATGTACTTGAGACTCTTATTCATCTTGAAGCCTTAAAACTCAAATGAAATCCTTTAATGCGAAGGTACTATATTTTCCGGAGAAGAAAACAACGCATACCAAAAGAATAAAAAATCTGACACTCTGATGGAGCGCTGACCAAGAAACAGGCTGCCTTTATTGTGTATTCAGCCCTGGGACTAGACAAATTGCATCAAATGCCAGGTTCACCCAGGGGCCACTGTCTGCCAGACAGATATTCTTCATCCAAGGGCAGTGTGACAGCAACTATGTCTACTTGGCTATTTACATCTTCTTTGCCGTGGGTTTTTTAAAAACTATATAAATGTGGCTCCTTCAAAGGGCAGCATAACTTCCTATGGTGAGATGCCAGACAAGTTCAGTGCACATTTCCCCTAAGAATAGAGGCATTTTGATGTGGCCGCCTCCCTGTGGCATTAGTAAAAAGTCAACTTTGATAAAAGGCAAACATCATCCAGATTTACTCGGGCCTTGCCTCCAGACACCTTCACTGGGTATCCGTACCATTTTCAATCTCACGCTCTTGTACCCCTTGAATCCAGCGTGGTGTTCCTCGATGTGAGCGGGAGACGTATTGAGAGATGCTGAGATTTCCATTTTGTGTGGCTTAATGCACTTCACAATGCAACCAAGCCTGTAATCATCTCCCAGAGAAACAGTGGATTTGCTATATAGTAACATTTCTTTAAGGGCCCATTGAAGCTCTCTTCAATTGCCTTAAGATGTTCGGCTCAATCAGACCACGATCTGCTGTTTTTCCTACAAACGCTGTGAGTCAGCGCCTCGCTGTCCATTCAGCCCCGGTGCTGCATTGTATCAGCGGCTTTTCTGGCTGTGAAATGTTATCACTAGGCCCGGGTCTTCATCAGGCTGAATGAGGCCGGGAGGATCAATGCACTTATACTGGATCACTTTACCCTGCCATGTGCATAATGGGCTGATAGGTGGTTTCATAGAGCTCTCAAGCTGTGCCAGTGTTGTGTGTCTCTGTGTTTGGACTGAAGGGGCTCATGGATGCGTGAATATATGAATGTGCGCATGCATGTGATGAACCCTAGCATTTAAAATCAATACCATAAAAACTCATGGTTAGTGATCTGTTAAGGCTGTTAACATGCTGAAATATGGCACAAGCATCACTGCTTAAAATCCTCACACTGTAAAAAAAAATCTAGTGATGGTTTTAGTGAAATCAACTGATCTTTTCACAATCACTTCATGTAAACAAATTTTATTTATTCAAATTAAACTTAGAATTTTTAGTATTTATTTCAGAACACTTCAGAACTTATAAATATGAGTTCTTCTAACTTGAAGTCTGTTGACTTGAAATGATGAATGGAGGTACTGTATACAATCAACCTGTTAATTTTTGAATGAGTTCCACTCAGCTTTCTGCTTTAGTGATGTCAGTCTTTTCTGTTGATTATTTAAACAATACATCACGACAGGCCGTAATATACGCTCATTATACCACAGCTAAGGGGAAAACCCACTTAGCGTTGAAACAACTTGAAATTACATCCCATGCCCATAACCTGTTATTCTTATTTCAGTAAAAGCGCATCAGTTAAGTTTGTCTACATATTGTATGTCTGACATCATGACATCTATGTCTGGGTAGTATGGGAATATACAAATGCACATAAATAAAAGTTTATTGCATTGCAAATTGGTCTGTTCTCCCTGTCCCACACTGAAATATAGACACTGAATAGCAAATTGAGTAACAGCTGCATTTTAACTCAAGTTAGGCCTATGCTCTATGCATATATGAACAATAACTGCAATTTGATGAATATCAATCAATCAATAATATTATTATATTATTGTAAAACAATGCATATTATCAGAATGCTATCATTATTGAGACAAAAAGCAAAACTTAATTGGTGAAATACTGCCCCTAGTGATGGGATTAGTTGTAACATCTGACTTCTTCTTCTCAAATAAATCAAGCAAACATGTGTCATATATAATCATCATAAATGACATGGGTAATTCGCAGGCAAACAGAGTTTAATATATCAATATATATCATCATTTGTGATTTCCAAATGCAAAAAGTTTTGCAATTGTACCAGTCTTCCCTAGTTTTTATTTTTTATTTTTACAGTGAATTACAGTTTGTTTGGCCACTTCAATTAAAATTTGTGTATCCAAATTTGTTCCATGTGTTTTGATCATATCCTAATACTTAGTAAGTCATCTAAGCAGCAGACCCCCTCTGTTCAATTAAAATGCAGACTAATCCTTAAAACCAACATATAGATTCACAACATGGATCCAGAAACACACAGCAAAGGGAATAGGACCCCTCTCAGAGAGGTTGGTATTTACTGCAGTGCCTGTGCCATATCCCTTTTTAATTAACACCAGGAAGTAGTGCGGAGAGGTGGCAGGGGTGCTGGCTGGCAGGTAGGTGGGTATTTTCGGCAGCCTGCATAACACTCCTTTGCATAGGGGTTTGCATGGTAAACAAACACACCAGACCACTTATCGACAGCTCAGTGAACCCGGCCTCTCTTTCACCACCACCCCCCAGGGGACCACACCGGTCTGTGCAGGGCAGCAGGAGCAGGATCCAGAGCCTGGCAGAGAGTGGCATGGGTCCAGAGGTAGCAGCCGCAGCATTCAGCTTTCCCTCCACCACCCAACATGAGCCAGGAACACGTGAGAGAGAACGCTCTGTATTTCTGCGAGGGAGGGAAGAAGGAAGCTAGATGGAGGGAGAGATAGGGAGATAAGTGGCGTAGATAAAAAAAAAAAAAAAAGGGTTTGCAAAGGAAAGCTCTTAGAGGAGCGGTGCACCTTTAAGGGGGATGTGCAGAGACGTCTTTACAGTAGCTGCTTTTCTTCTTATGCAGCACTCGGCAAACTTTACTGGAAATTCAAGAGCAACATTAGATCACCTCTGTCTTACTGCCTGTCTTTTAAAAGGAGCGCTCAGAAATATCAACCATAGGCCCTTTTTTTTTGTTCTTGAAAGGTGTTAAAAAAGGGTCTGTAGTCACAAGAGGATGCCCACCACCGCCACTGTTTCCACCATCTTAGCTCCGCCACCCCCTGCTTGTTAGTGTGATCACTGTCCCTTTGGCGGTTCTGCACATAATACATCTTCTCGCTGCAATTAACTGCTGCAGGGCCTGTGTAGGAACTTACAGAGGGATGTCCCCTCAGCAGAGACGATACCCTGGGGAGTTGATGTAGGAGAGAGATGGAAAGGAAATAAGAATGCATGAGGAGAGAATCAGTAAGTAGATGGAGGGAGAGAGGAGGGAGAAAGCGGGAATGCAGCTTGCCAAAGCTTCCCACCCACCGCTTGTGTCTGTAATCTCTCGGGGAAGGGCTATATCAGGGAAAGAGTTGTTGTGTTGTGAGAAGTGCTGACAGCTTCGTCTCTTCTGCCCCCTACTGCAGAGGAAGTGTTGATGGAAGAAGATTTCAAAGAGGAGGGAAAAAGAGTGGTGTGGATGTCTAAATTCCTGCCCCCTTTTCTCGGAGGTAATAAAAGTGTCTGTACTTCTCACTTTCCAATTGCTATATTAAGTGTATTAATCTGTGGAGTAAAAGGGTAATTTTACTGCTCTGTGGCACAGATTGACCAAAATATATCATCTACAAGGGCTTGTTAGGTTGCTGATCAATACCAATGACTCAGTGATTACACAGCCAGGTTTAGAGAGTTTTCTTTGTTAGATTTTCAAATAGTCATTGATGAAAGGAAAGTGTCTCTTAAATGTGTTGTTTTGCTTCTCGCTTGTTTATTGCAAAGGCTGTCATCAAGCCAAAAAAAGTCAATGACAATCTGCTGTTATCTTATTACAGTATTTTACATGTTAAAAAGATTTGTGTTGGATCTCTGAGTTAATTCTCTGCATTATCCTTCTCATCTGTTAACTGTAACTTAATTCTTCATGTCTGTTTGTTTCTTTTTCTCATTTACTATAATTGCATCTTACACTCTGATTTGTAAAGCACTATCAACTGTGTTGCCCTGAAAACTTGTTCTTTTAATCATCCTCTTACAGCATGAGATCTTGAGCTCACTATTCTCCCAAACAATTTGTGGTATTTCGTATGAGATATTTCTGTGTTGGTGTTTTTGTTTGCGCTCTTCTCACAGGTTAGAAATAGGCTGAGCTGATTTAGAAAGCCACATGTACTAATAAGGATTTAGGAACATTTGAATCAGAATCTTGATGACATTTGGTGGGGTGTTTGGTTAATTAAATGTGACCAAACCCACCCACACCGTCCTACAAAAGCTAATAGAGTTTTTTCACAGTGTGTCATCAATCTGGAAATTGGCCACGTTGGAGATACAGATTGTAGACAATGCATCCGAACTTGCCACTTTTCCTAATTATTTGCTGCCTGCAAATGGGCAAATGGGATACTGTGTACCATGTTCACGAGACGAGTTGATACGAACACCTTCATTCTGTGGTATTTTACAACCTAAAGTGTAAATTGGCTGAAAGCTCAGAATTCACAGGTTGTGTTCAAGACTTCCCATGAGTTTGAATGCAGCATTGTTGTGCAAATGATCAGTTTTGTTCAACCAAATATAAGCTTCTATGAATGACAAACTATAGTTTTTCATCCACTGACTTCTTCGATAAAATTGGTGAGAGGGTCAATTTAATTGTTTATATGTTGATGACAGATTAGCATTATGATCCAAAAAGTGATGATCCTTATGATCCTAAAATGTAAAGATCAGTTGATCACCTACCTTGTCTTTCACAATATACATCATATAAGCTTTTCAGGGGCCTATGGGCTCAGCAAAAAAAACCAAGATAGTTCACTATGTCAGGACAGCAAATAGGAGGCAAAGTTCTCTGGTTGTTATTCCAAGAAGAGGGAGGCAGCTCTTACATATGGATCTTCACCGCCTGTTAACCTTAGTTTCTCAAAATGTTGCTCTTTTCCTGCTGTCCAGGTCGTTCTTTGCGAGTTTTAGCAGCTTCCACGTGTTTTCCTGAACTTTGCCGTAGGTTAGACATCCTGAAGTTGGCTTGAATTGAATATTCAGCATGTAATTCATTCTCTTGTTTACATCCTAGTATCTCCAAAATTGCTGCCCATCCGGGTTACTGACCAAACTGTGATGTCCATGCAAACACTCTATAATTTGAGTTGCTTTAGGGATGCTCCAACAGTTTAGTGTTGTTTGTCCATTGGGGGATTCATGAGACCAAGTGTGAACCCACCATGATGTCACCCACTGGCTTTTGGACAACCATTTTAAAGCCTTGAGTTTGACATTGTCATGGTTGGTTTTTACAACCAGAGCATGCACAGTACTGACAAGAGTGTGGAGCTGGTGGGTGATGTACTGCAACTTAGACAGTGCTTAGTTTTGGTTTTAGTTTTTGGTTTGTCCATTTAGCAGACAATCCTTTACGCATTTTATGCAAGAAATAGTGACAATGCAGTAACAGAATATTCCATATTTATGAGTTTCGGGAGGCTCCTTTGGAAGCCAGAGACAAAATATGCAGCAGCAGTCTGGTCACAATCTTTCTTGTTTTACAGCTAAACAGTACACAGAAATATGTTTCTGAAAACATTGTATGTGAGAAATAGGCAATGTAGCAACATAATCTTTATCCATATTTGTTAAACACTGTCTAGTTTAACAGTTCTGAGTTTTGTGAGCCCTGCATGGTGCACTGAATGGACATACTGAGAATGACTTGTCAATCATAAAGTAGCCCCACCCTAAGACAGACCCTGCATTATTGTCCATTTTACTCTAAATTATAGCATAATTTACTAAATGAACATCATGCTGTATTGAGGAAGTTACAAAACTAGGGATTGTGACCTTAAGCTCATTAGGAAACTGTTTACTAAGGTCATAAATCAAGTGAGAAGTAGGCTCGTTTTGCCCTTGGCTAGAAAGAATGCAGGTTTAAGGCATTTCCCCATTGGCTTCACTTTTCAGACCCAGAAGCTCCGTCCATCATTTGATATACAGTCTATGCATGAGAGAAAAAGAAGGTCAAAATCAAAGCTGCAAAGGTCACATTATCCCGTTTTTATCTCTAGAATAGGTCAAGTTCCAAAAACGCTGAACCCTACAATCCCTGTATTCGACCCAGAGCATCTTTTTGTTAGAAACTCCCTGGCTGATAAACACAAATGCCCACAGTTTGTAAACCAGGCTTTTTGTTTTACAAATTTGTAGTCCTAAAATCCAAACTCACATAACCCCACTGAAAACATCAGAAGCTTTTTTCTCAGACTTGACAAAGCTGCTCCGGAGCCACAGAAAACATTGTGCAACTGTTTTCACAGGCTGAGTACTACAAAAGCAAAACTCAAGCTCAATTACCTTTACAGAGCAGAACTTTGTAGTAAACCAGGCTTGATGTGAAAAATAGTTGGAGCTCCCCTTTAAAGTGCTATATAAATAAAGCTGAGTAGTAACTCTAATCTGGGTGGCCGAGATTTGTTTATTAATAAAGAGTGAAATGAAGTATTTATAGAGGTAACAGAAAATGTAATGCCTGTAGAACATAATAAAGTACATAATATTATTGTGTTGGATCTTTAAAGAATTGACCTGATGCATGATGTATTTACAAGATTTTAAACACAAAACACCAAATTAAGCAATTGCTCTCTCGTTGTGTTTCACTGTGCTAGTGTTTATGGACATGTACCCGCTGGATTTTCCCAAACCAATAACACACATTCTGACTTTTACTTCTCAAGTTAATATACCAGTTAATTCGCTCAAATAAAACCATTGTACAGAGGGAGTTACTTTTTACTCTGTGCTTGTGCAGAAACAATCCAACTCTGACTTCCACATCTGAGAAAACTAATAAAGGTAAATAAGATCAGAAGTATTTGCTAACAAAGCACTGATGTGTTCCAACAGTGGCTGGTTTGATTAGGGGGATTAACGAGAGTGTTGACAATACTAAGAACTTAATATACATTCTGTCCTCAAACTCGCACCTCAAAAGGTATTCTTTTTCTGACATATGCTTCTCACCAGCTGTTGTCTCCATCTCATGGGCCGCATGTTCTGAAAATCAAACTCCCAATTGTCTTCTAATTGCTGCGACAAAATCATTTATTTTAATATCTTCATTTAGGCTCTGTGTTCCTTTGTGCTGTGTATCCTCTCTTAGCTATACAGCCATGCATAATGTATGCAGAACCATCCGTTACAGGAAATCGCTGTGGAATATATGTTTGCAAATTACAACAATAGAGCAGCACTGTGCTAATCCACATGGGGTGATTTAACAATAATTCAGCTCGACTTTGTGAAGGTTAAAATACAAACCCTCTCGCTCCCTCCTATGCTTCGACAGTCAATGGTGAACATCCATGAGGAGGGTGGGGTGGGGGGTTGGTTACCAATCCCGCCTTGCAGTCCTGCAGAATATTGGCTGTCAAGAAACAGACATGCAATCAATCATGAGCAAAGTCACAGCCAATGTGAAGGATACCAGTCCTCCTTAGGCCTCGTGGTGGGGACAAGGCAGCGGTTGCATAACGTTTGACATCGCAGCGCTGTAGGTTGAGATTAATGGACACTGAGTGTATGTACTTTAAAGGGCATCAGATAAAAAGTGTCTGACCTCCTATGGGGGAAAACAGATTTCAGTGCGTGTGTGAGTAGAAAAGGGGGCCCTTGATCACTCGTACCTCTGCGGAGAAGATTAACACAGTGGAGATAGTGTAGCACAAAATCAAGTGCTGAGACAGGACAGTTGCCGAGTTGTGCTTAATGGTCTCTGCTTCTTGGCATGTTTTCAGGATCATGCCTCGCATTTTATCTCTCCTTCTCTGTTCCCTCTTGAGAATTTGGCATTGTCCAAAGTATATAACATGAAAAATAGCGTCTGCTGCTGGCGCATTCCTTTGTGTATGTTTCTTCTCTGCGCTGGAGTCCACATACAAAGTCTTATGTGGATTCCTTTGGAGTCTTTTTCTCTCTCTCGTAACTTTGACAAACCAATTCTCTTATTTGAAATTCTCTTAAAGTCAGAGAAAAGGATCTGAAGCCTTGATGTTTAAGTCTTTGCAGCAACTCTCAGTACTCCGGCTGAGGCAGTCGCTTGATGCTGTTTTTGCTTTGGGACATTTCAGCTATGAAATAACGGCTCTGACACAGTAGTTCAGGAACTCGCTGTAGCAAGAAACACCCAACTGTGTCACCATCTCACAACTCAACCATTTCTGTCAGTAAGCCTGCCATTTAATCTCCCACTCGTGTCCATTCAAATGTCCAGCCAAAACACATTTAAATGCATCACTCCCGTCATTTAAAGTCCCATCCAGACCATGTGCAGTGTGTGTTTTTGCTCATGCTTTTTGCTGTTTCAATGGGTTCCAGGACGCCCACGTATTTCACTTTGATCCTTGCTGGGACTAGCAATAGATTGCTGTGGATTTAGATGTGATCGGATACTTATAGGATTTATCAAGCTTTCGCAAGCTGCTCTCTACAAACACAGCCATGGTTCAAATCATTGCTCTGTGTATGCAGCCCTGACAAAGAACATCATGTAATGCACATCTTTGCCAAATCCATGGACATTGTCAGTTGGCACATCTTGTGCACTGAACTCTAATCCCCACCAAAAGCCAGTCAGTATTTTGAGAGGAAATATAGGAAAGTTGTTCCCTAACACATCGTGATTACAGTTTAAGACTGAAGAGAGAAAAAGGCTCAGAGAGGCTCAAATGTGATGAGTCAGTATATTATAAGCGCATGAACATCTGATTAAAAATAACTACATGTTCTTTTAATATCAAATTTTTCGTTTTTAGTCACGAAAATGACTTTCATTTTGACAAGTGCAAAAAATATTTTTTTTTGTTGTCAGAGCCTTTCAAAATGACTAATATTCCCATTCCAAAAAATATTCATGCAAATTTCTCTACACTGCTGCTCCTTTAGTGGAGGTCTGGTTAAGTTAAGGCAGCCAGAAATCTTTGATTAAGGTCAGAAAAATATTGCTTTTGTGGCTAAAAGATATTAAATTGCTACATCAGAGAGCAAGGAAGGAAGTCAGCAAACATGACTAAACAAACTACGTCATTTATTATTCTGTTAATGTGAGAGGGACCCCTTATGTGGCATCTATGTGCAGGGGTATATGCTGACTAGCTCCTACTTCATACAACCCCACTTCAAATAATCCAAACTATCCCTTTGACGTCAACCTTTGGAGGGAGATGGGACGTAATTCACAATTTCTGGTGTCAAAGTTATGTTTTTTTGGCCCAAATATGTAGTCCTCCCTAAATATGAAGCAGGATAACAATGTCATACTTTGCTTCTGAGAGAGGAAAGTCATTATTTGCATGACCGCCTCGACCATCTTTGTGCCAACATGGCCCTTTAAGGACCCCACATAATTTCACTATTCACTGTTCTTAATTCGAACACCGCATGAAGACAACAGGGCAGCGTCGGTGGCATTCCTCTGCCACTATTAATTAACAGCCCAAACGTGTATCTAATAAACAGAGCTCCTCCTAATTGAACTGCCAGCTGCATTGTTCCTGGTTGTTTGTAGGGAATGGATGCCATGTTGGCGCTCCGCAGTGTAATTACCAGTGTCTGCCCCACTGGGAGAAGGGATCAATCTTGGGTGACACAAGTGGTGGATACCTCCTGTTGTATCCTTGGGTATTGGTTCTCTGTGGCAGGAAAAGTTTATCATCATGGATAGAGAGGCTCCTTCATGACTACAGGCCGTGCTGCAGTTTGCCTTGTCCATTTGTAACACAACAACAGCTCCTCTGGATCACAGTCATTACTTCTGCCACTCCGATTGCAAAGAAAACAGAGTGAATTCCAAATTTATGAACACCGCCCTCTAAACGCTATGTCACTTGATGGACTCCTAAACGGTTGAGGGAATTCAATTAGGAAAAGGAATAGAGTTTTGAAAATGTGGCACTGTGCCTGCCAGTTACTCAAGGGACGTGATTGATGTCTGTGAGTGGCATTTAGCACAGCTGACCCTCATTCAGATTACCATCTCATTAGCATCAGTAGTCTGAGACACACAAAAGGGAGCGGCGCCGTCGCCTGAAAGCTGTTGCGAGCGACCAGCCTGAGGGAATTTCGAGCTACAAAATACTTTAATTCCATAGTTTTAGTGTGACATTAGGGAAGTGGGAGTGCAGCTGCATACAAATCAGATACAAACCCCTGCAATGTCAAGAGTTACGCCCCAAGCCCTAGATTTCCAAGCTAATTTGAAATATGTCTCCGATAGTGTGGTTGCCATGAATGTATTTGTTGTTCTAATTATGACAGCGAGTCCCAGCAGAGAGGTGGAGGTTGTCTTTGTGGAACATAAGGCCGTAAATGAAAGTATTAATCTGCATAATGTATGAAAGCAAGATATTTGTGCATCGATAACTGTGTAATATGCCTACAATGTTGTTTACATGTTCTCCTTAATGCATTAGAGTAACTAACACAACCCAGACCGCAACTCGTCTGTCAGCTGCCTGAAGAGAGAAGAGGAAACTTCTTCCAATTATCAGAACAGCAGCAAAGACTGTACTGATGTTCAAAGAATGCTCCTAAAGCCCTAAATAATATTGGCATATCCCACGTCTTAATCCGAAAATGCCTTTGGAAAAAGGCCTAATTAAGAATACACTAACAGAATAGACTATTTACCTGACCTGAATACAATTTATATTTCATATTTCAATTCATATTCTGAATAATGGTGGGAAATTAGTGTTCATGAAAATGCAGTCACTGTTTCAAAACTGTGAGCTATCGGTTGACTTTGGACTGTGTTTATTTCTGGTAGGTATCTACTAAATAAAGAACAGAACACCATGTACTGTGCATCTTGTAATAAAGAGCAGGCAAAGTTGAATCCCAACAGGGAGGTGGAGGTTGTCTCTTTGTGGGACATAAGGAAATGGAATTAAGGCATTTGAGCATCAGTAACTGTGTAATATGCCTAAAATAATGTTTACATGTTCTCCCTAGTGCATTACACTAAGACAAGCCAAGACTGCAATTGTCTGTCAGCTGCCTGAAGAGGGAACTTCTTCTAATGATCAGAACAGCAGCAGAGACTGTAAATCTAATTTAATCAATGCCACTCTTTGATTGTTAATTTAAATTTCAAATGTCCTACATATGTACAGTATGTATGCAATAATATTGACATATGCCTTTGTGGAACATAAGGCCGTAAATGAAAGTATTAATCTACACAGTGTATCAGAGAAAGTTATTAGTCATCGATAACTGTGTAATGTTCGAAATGTTGTTTACATGTTCTCCTTAATTCATTACAGTATCTAATACAACCCAGACCGCAACTCATCTGTCAGCTGCCTGAAGAGGGAACTTCTTCCAATTGGCAGAACAGCAGCAAAGACTGTAGATCTCATTTAATCAATACCAGCCTTTGGTTGTTAAAACAAACACGTTTGGTGATTTTGAGGCAATTCACGATTGAACAGGCAAAGATAAGAGGGGCCAGCCTCTGTGCATTCTTCTTACAACATTGATGTGTTTTGTCGAGACAGCGTGTTATGTGAAAACAGGGTATCTTTTTTGTTTCATTTGAGAAGCTGCTGCAGGCCCATATATGGCCTACTTTTTACCTTTTCCTCTCCCCCCTGGTGGCGCAGATGTTATAAGACGAGGTTTAAATATAGTCTGTACAGATGTTTGTGCGCAATGGCGTGCAACGTAGGTGTGGATTTTGAATCATCTGTGATTCAATCAAGGTGGTAAGATAAATATGGGGAGTGAAACTTGGAAGAAAAAAAAGATGAGTGTGCAGGAGAGAGAAGATGAGGAGAGGAGGGGAGACAGATGGAGGGAGGCGAGAGGCAAGCGAGGCAGTAAAGAGAATAAGAGACAAATGGAAGAGAAAGTGTGTGTGTGTGTGCATATGAATGTGAATTTTACAGAAGAATGTGTGTGAAAGAGAAAATTAGAAGAGAGTAAAGACCTGGAATAGAAGAGGAAGACTAAAAGAGAGTGGGTGGCATAGAAAGAAAGAGGAAAAGAGTGAACACAGGGTCTCTCTTGATTGTATTCAGTACCGTCTCCTGTCTGTCTCTGATCAATAGCTGCTGTCGCTCAGCGCTGGCTCAATCCCCTCCTGTTCACAACCACAAATGTAACCCCAGCCAGCCTTGCCAGGAGCTTTATTATTCATGTGGACCAAATACAAGACCAGAAAACGGGATGAGCACACTGCAAGCTGGACTTGCTGTCATGCCTGCCCCGACTGTGCAAGCCACAGGAAACTGCTGCTGGGACAAATACCCTATGGTGTCTGCATTGTCAAAAAACCACTGTTCCCTGTGTCAAAGTAGCATGGCAAGTCAGAAAGAGAATCATATTGTAAAACTACAAAAAACAATGGGATTTTTGAGTCCTCTTGGCATTATGTGGCAGTTACATGCACCTTTGCAGGGAAAAAACTCCCCGTAAATCTTCAGAATCCAGTCTTGAGTGAATATTGCACCAAGGATACACATGAAATAGTATTCACAGACGCTTGCAAATCTATCCAGCCAGGTCCATTTTCATGAGCCTCACCAGAATAAACAAAACTAAGAGCACTGAGTTGAATGTAAGTTGTTGAGTGCTACATTAATCAACTTCAACAATGGTGTCAGCAATGGGATTTGAGTTTTTGTGAATGCAAGAATGCACAGAAGGTCACTGCATCAGAGCAGGAAAATGTACAGTGAAGCCACACTAACTATGTTTACATAAAATGCACAACATGTTCCTGTATGTTTCTACATTGTTTACGTGGCTTATTGAAATGAATATTCCACCATTGTTCATTGCATTTACATGCAGCAAATTGACACAATGTCTTATTTTGGCTTATTTGGCACCAGACTACCTATGGCTTATTTTATATATCATATCCAAAACATATCCAAAAACCTGTTGATATCCAAGTCTTCAGATTCAGACAACTTTATTGATCCCAGAAAGGGCATTTCATTTGCAGCTTACCCAGACCATACACACAGCTCCAACACTCACAGGCAAGACTCACAGGCAGGGCCAAAGTAGTAATATCAGAGGCAGCAGATCAGCACACATAGGGCAATACGAGGAAACAGCAAGCAGCAGTATAGCCACAACCAGTCATGGTGTTATAGTTCACATGATAACCAAGTAGAAAAGAAAGTAATTTTAAATTATCACTGTCTGCATTAACTTGCTTGATAGAGAGGGAATAAATTGTTTGTATGTGTCTTCATAATGTTTAACAGTAGATGTGTTTTTCTTTTCAGCCAGAGAAAGTGGGCTTTTGTTTTGTGCTTGCATCTATACTGTAACCTTGCAAAAAAGCTAGCTGGCTTTTTAACAACACAGAGCTGACCATAAATAGGAAAGAGGCCGTGTGTTGAATAGCTGCGGTAAAAACCCCAATAGAGAATAGGGAATGACACTGTGGCACATTGCATTCTCTGTAGTGGTCGCCACATTTTAGGACATAGAACACATATGAACACAGTAGCAAAGTGGTTGGGTGATCAAAAGAGCAGGCTAACCCTAACACGATACTTATTTACTAGCGGTGTGTATCTCACTGACTGAGACGATTCGATACGTATCTTGATACATGTTCAACGATACGATATATCATTAGAAATTTTTAAATAGCCAACGATTCGGTAAGATACAATTCAGCCCTGTCACGATACAATCCGATATGATGCAATACGAGACGATGCAATGTGTGAATCTTTGGATTTTGATTTTCTTAATGCTATATGTGCAGGATATTATTAGTTGCAAAAAGAAATCCTGATAGTTTTACTAAATCCAGTAACAGGAGAGACAGAGAGAAGGGAACATTAACATCTTATTAGGAATCTCGTGCGTAAATGAGATACTGTAGCCTAAATGAGAATTTGCAATATTGCAGAGGGTGATATTTGTTCATGTTACAGATGCTGCTCAAGCCATTCGTCGTCTTTCTGTTAACTCTGTAAGTTAAATCTCACTACATTAGTGCTCTGTTTCCCATGCCAGTTGTCAGAATGGTTATTGAAGTTGATAATACAGCAAGCGTTCACAATTCTACTATATTTTTAAGTCGCATAAGATATAAACAGCAATGTCTGTTTTCTGCAATGTGTACTACTACTCTGTCTCCAGCTTCTGTGTCTTAAAATCCCACAATGCCTTGCGTCTCTTACTGCAGCTCACGTCACAATCCCATTCTCTATTGAGACTGACAGCCCAAAGCCTCAAGACCTATTTTCTCTTTGGTTTCTGGGATCTGGGGAGTGGCTCCTTGGGAGTGATGGCTGACACCTGAGTTGTTGGAAATGCTCACCTATATATTTGTCTGCCTGAGCATTTAGTCTCTTTCTCCTCTCTGAGTTACTTGGTTTGGTTGGACTTTGATTGTTTTGTTTTTGTTGTTTTACACCCCTACACATTCACACACCCACACACATTGCTGATGAACCGACTTAGATACATATTTAGTTTTTTCTTAAATTAATTAATTTTACTTTAAAGAGTCATGTCTGCAGTCTCCATTTTTTGTCCTTCCTTTGAACCATGTTGAGTAATATTGGCTTATCCCTCACATCTTAATCAAAAAATACATTTGCAGCACTGTAAGGCCTAATTAGTAAGGTTGGGTATCGTCTGGATTTGAACGATTCTGGTTCAGATTATGCTTATCGATTTTGGTTCTTAACGATTCCCAAATCCTGCTTTCTTCACAGCAGAGTTGTGTGAAACACTAATTACCAAAGATTAATGTTACCAGCAGAAACACTGAACTAAGCTAACATAAGATAAATAACCATAACTACTGGTTTCTTGAATATTTTGGGGTTTACTTAGGCTACTTTACTGTAACGACAGAGAGCATTTTGTAGCGCAGTATTTGCTAAATTGGGTGGATTATTACAAGACTTACATAATATGTGCTATTCACCTGCTGGTCAAACAAATTTGCAACAGTTAAGTAGGTTAACTGAGGATAATACTAGACTCACGATTTAATGAGACGGATGCTTTAGAAGACGGGAAGTCTTGCATGCATCCGCTGCACATGTCTAGGCAGACAGATGGCCAGGTTGATATACAGTAGGTGTTTGCACTACGCTGGTTCTCGATGCCCCAGCCAAGGAATGTCCAAGTGGAATATGCTGTTTACATGAACTGTATCAAATTCATAATAGTGAAAATTTTGTGTTTATGTAAATCTAGTCACTGTTTCAAAACAAAATCTGTTGGTTCCTCAGTAGACTTTGGACAATGTATTTTTCTGGAAGGTATCCGCTAAACAAAAGCGGTAATGCAACACCATGAACTGTACATTTTGTAAGAGAAAAAGTTGACCAGAGGCAAATTTGTCTCATTACATATTTCAAATGATACAGCAAAGCAGGAAACAAATGAAATTGCCGTCTTCCATCTTCATCAAATGAGAAACACTTCACACAAATAAATGTTTAATTTTCCCCAAACGCTTGAGCACTTATGTGCTAAATACTTATTACTGTTAATCAATTTGATGTGTGACATTGCATACCCATTTAAAATGAAGATTAAGTCAAATACTGACTGTCTCGGCAAGAAAGTACACTTTGCCGTGCATCTGTTTGTGCTTGTTTTCTTTTTGGATAGTAAAGGTTAACCAAATGAACTGTAGACTACAGTGATATAGCTTCTCTCTCAGCTTGTGGACGGCTAATTCACTTTAAACCTCCTCCAACCTTTACTGAATCAAGGCGTTCATCTGCGGGCAGATCAGGAGAGGTCATGTGTGCATTGCTGCTACTGTAGAGTGGCAGGCAGGCACATCCTGGCATACTTCTTATTCCTTTCGGCTTCCCGTGTAATTGCCCTCCTGCATGCACTTCTTATTAAACATGTGAATGGTACGTTACCCAACAAAAGCCACAGGCCAACTTGTGCATGTACCATTAAATGAGTGTCATGGCTTGTTGTTTGTTGGCCGAGATAGTTCTGTTGCTGGTCTTGCGTTTATCATGTTTTTCAAATGCCTGCTTGGAATCATGAAAATGTCTCTTTTATTACACTGCCGTGCTGCCAAAAGTAACTGAAGAGGCAATTCACAAACTGTCAATTTCATCTCTTAACTGCCACAATCAAAATGGTTTCTGAAAAGTCATCCGCACCCTCATGTGGGGGGATCCATGTCTAAGATCTTGGATTTCTAGTAAAGGGCTTCTCCGAGGATTGACTCACCCTCTTCCCAGGAGGAAACGGGAAATGACAAAAGAGCATGACAGTCAGGAGGAGACAGGAAGGAAACAGCTATCCGGGGACTCCAAACTCCCATCTATAATTCAGAGGAGGTATAATAAAATAAGTTTTCCCTTTTGTCATTTGCTGTAAGTGTGATGAAAACCAGCCCAAACAAAGAGGTTGGCTTCAGTGCAATAATAATGAAGACATATTTTTCCCTCATCAGGAGAGAAAGGCTGGTCCTTGATTAAATATTGACTCACGATTGTCAGTGTTCTTGTCTCAGTCTAATCAATAATTCATACAAGGTAAAAGAGATTGTTGGAATCATCACAGATGCTATATATTTTCCCTAACATCTGCTTTGTTTGGTTTCATGCGCACAATTGAACTGAGCAGCAGCTTATGGCAGATAATCCTTTTTTAGTTGGTTCGCAGCAGTTACACTCAACAATCAAACAATTTTAACATCATTTTACAGCGTCAGGTGAATTCGTTTAGCATTCAGCGGGTGGAACCCCTAACAGAATTGGCTAGTAATGCTTTCTTTAGCTCAGCTTCAGCACCTCCATTATATTCCATTTGTGTACGCCATTTGAAGCCTGTCATATTGTTATTGAATTAACACGACTATGTGATATTCTCAACCTGCAGTCATTTCCCATTAAATTCAAAGTCAATATTTCATCGATGTTGACTGTCACAATTGATCAATCACTCTCGAGCCAATTTATGGGAACAGTATGCAGGTTTGAAGCTTCATATTATTATCAATTATCACTAATAAGACGTAACAAGCTGTACTTTGTATGAAATTCGACGAAAAGTAGAAAAAATATGTTGGGGCCCCTTTATTAGACCATTATTAGACTTTATTAGAGGGTAATTTGGGACACATTACAAGAGAACTGTGCTGTAAACTAAAACAAAATCCCATATCTGTTACATCCCTATTCAAAGGTAATATGTCACCCAGATATACCAATTAAAGGCCAACATTTTAGAGGTAGAGAGATATTTTGTCTCTGGGTGACTGCACACCATTGTAGGCAGGTAATGGGATTTGATCAAAGAAGTAAGCATAAATCTATATTTGATTTCACTTTAGTTGAATTAGCTGACTTCTAATAAAGTTTAATGAGGGTCTAATAAAGTCTCTAATAATGTCTAATAAAGAACAGTTCTAGTTTTTGTTTAAACTGATACAAAGAACGGATTGTTGCATCTTATTAGTGTAATGTAACATAAAGTGCGACCAGTAAATTGATTTTTATCTACTCAATTGTCGCCCTATATAAATGCACAGGATTCCTGCATCTAAGATAATCCTTCTTCATTATTTAGCAATGGAAGGCAATGACGCTATTTGTATTATTCAGGCCACCGCTTGCCTCACAGTGGTAGCTTACCTGCAGCTCTGACTCCTGTTGCGTTGCCACAGCAAAACAAGAAGCGCCATGAATCTTTTATAAGAGTGTGAAAAGGTTGATGATGAGCACAGTCCCTGAAGCCTGTTTCATAATGTGGTCTCTATAGATTGGGAATAACATCTACAGCATGCCAATGTGCACGCCCTAAACGGCAAAAAGCCGTTGCCGAGGATCACCCATGAGGAAAGGAATGTTTGTATGATGGACCATCATGTACTCGCTAATGTACTCAAAAACACATGCAGTAACCATGCAAACAAGCGTGTTTGATAGAGCTTTAAAGGAAGGTGGGGAAAAGACAAATGGCACTATTTTAAAGTGCAGCCTCTGGACATCCCACAGCAGTATTCATCCAGGGGATATGGTTTTCTCGCTCTTTACTAGCATATGTCAAATGCATATCCCTGAAGAGCATCCAGGAGGCTTGTGCACAACAGGGTTCCTACACACCGACTGACTATCCTTAACAGAGATACTGACAGCTTGGCTTATTCTCCACTTTCCCCTGATGTCAGGACTTATTTCTTGCTGGCCTCTGACACACACATATTGGATTTTACAACCATGAAAGATGCTTTTTTTATTGACACACGGGGATTTTGTGGCCAAGTTACACCTAAAGGGATGAAGTGAAGGGGACGAATTTAGATCCTTTTATTTTAAGCGGAAGCTTAAGTTATAATGTACTTATATAAATATATAAACACTGTTTCAATCAAAATATATAATAAAATTACTTTTAATGGTCTGAAAACAGACATCAGAGTGGGCAGACTGCGGAGATTAATGAGTGCACGGGCAGAAGATTTGCTGTGAATTAGTGTCCTATTGTGCTCTGTTACTTTTAATTATAATTATGTTTGAGTCTGTAATTTGGCTAATGTTTTGATTCAATTGTTGTACATCACCCTGTTTTAATAGAATCCATTAGTCTGCAATTGCAGATTGCACGAGAAATATCACCTGCATCACATTTCACAATAAATTATTTGATTCAATATCTATAATATACATATTGGTTAATAAATGTCTTAATTCATTAAGCAGTAATTAATTAGGAAATGCAAATTTAATTAAGTAAGCGGCTGATAACGTGTCATCAAAAGATACGATTTGCCTCAACTGACTACAGTCTCCATAGTACCTATCATACCTGTTCCAAATGTGGGGAATTGCAGACTTAAACTGTGCCTGCTGCAACCCTTTCGGGCTGATTTAGTGAAAGCGTGCGAGGGATGATACGAGAGGGAGAATTAATGGGTTTCTAGAGATGGGTGAGGGAAGCATGGAGTTGGTGAGTGAGGGAAATGACGAATAGGTTACAGAAGGTCAGTGAATGTCATCAGATCTACTCAGCCCCTCTGTTGTCTTTCCCATTTAGATTAGTAAATCTAAAACCACTGAGTGTGTTGGGGCAGAGCAGAAGCATGGACTCCACAGAAACTACCAACAACACATCATGAGTCGCAGGACTAGTTCATAATCTGTTTATTTAATATACTTTTATCAAGAGCTTGTTAACTTTAGGGATTTTTAAAAGGAAATTGTCGCTACATTTAATTCATTATGTGTAATTATTTCTTGACCTGTTCAAATAATATAGGCCTAATGTATTTTTTTTTTCTCTCCACATATTGTTATTGTTTATGTATTTCTTTGTTTTTATTGGTTCATTATTCCCTGATTGGTTTGTTTTTCTGTTCCTTAAATGTGCTTTTTATTTTTTTTCATGATCTTGATTTAATGCATTTTTTAATGGGTGCAAATTAAAAAAAATCTAATTAAAATGAAATCAACTCAATGAATCACATACAAGAGCTGGCGTATGTTGACCTAGGTCGACCTTTACAAACTCATGTCGTGGGTTCAAGCTTTATTAAAACTCACATACCTTTAATCTGAAGTCTAAATGAGAGTAGAAAGTTCTGAAATGATGATGCACAGTCTACAGTATGAGTATAATATTTCCATTTGATGCAATAATTTATCCATTAACACAGTGCTATCTTGGGTTTAAATATTCAAGATAAGCATATGGCTTTAATAAAGTGTTGGAAGAAACAGATTTGTATAAATTATTCATGTAGTTCAAACAACATGCACGGAAAAAAGTATTTAGTTTAGTTTAATAATATATTTTAAGAAAGCCGTTCTCTGAACTTTACAGAGCAACATAAAACCCCTCTCACCTTGCAGTAGTGATGTAGAAGCGTACTCCAGGGTGTGTCAGCAATCTGTTACATCGCTGTTGTGTGTGTTAAAAGGTGTTACAAAGAACACTTCAGTTCACACCCAATCACACATGTCAGGGGTGAAACAGACACCACTGTTTTTCAACCTTGTGTTAAAGGACCAGTAACAAACAAAAGTTATGTTTACGTTCAGTGTTACTAAAACAGATGTATGAGTAACTCGTTTATTAAGAATGAAATGCACTGAACATATTTGTTAGACCTCATGGATACAAAGTATTTTCAATCCAGCCCTGGACATGGAAGCATGTAGGCAGTGACAGTTGCATCATTTGAATTGATGCATCTATTTTCCTATGTAGAGAGGCATAAATGATCTATTAAAGGATAGGATGAGTATACATTTTATGCCACTGGCACAGCTTGTAATGCATTATCCTCTTATATAGAGCATCTTTGGTCACAGTCACTATCTTGGCGTGTTGCATTCTCCTGTAGATCCGTAAAGTGTTACACTATTGGCAGGACAGTGTATTATGTCGCTTGCATGTGGAGTCCCCGATGCAGCTCTATGGCGTTCCTAGAGGTCTCAAACTCCACAGGGGACCTTTAAGTTACTCTTTAAATTATACTTTCTTTACCAGTAGCTTTCCTCTACTTGAGTACCCTATTTTTTCAACCTTGAAATGAGCCTTTTTTATGTTGATGATGCTTTGCTTTCCTTCAAAGACACAGCTGATTGAATTGTCTTGTGAACACAGGAGGATAATGGAAGCTGTGTAGATAGGGGGCTTTAGTTTTGCTTTGACAAAGTCAAACAACAGCTCTCACTTATCACACCGAGCAAGATGTCCTCAGCGTCTGAAAATCATTAAGCCCCACCATTCATGCTTGAAGTTAATTCTCTCCCTATTTTGCTAAATTTGCCAAGCTACGGGGATTTACTCCTCTTTTCAAAAGGCTGCCCCAGGGACCCCCATCTGATGCATCTCTTGTCCATGGTCACAGCTTCACACTTGTACTATTTTCATGCTGCTGTGATCAAACTTTATATTTGACTTGCACATAATGGCAACTATCGCAAAACTTTAACAGCCCCATGAACGGCTGTTTGTAAAAATGAGCTATTTTACAAAAGTAGGCTAATCATATTATTCCAACTTCTGTGGTAACAGCTTCAGAGAAAGCTGGTCAGCCATAACGCTGTAGTCTGCCCTAATGGTCTCTCAGTGGCAGTCTGTGGGAGAGAACCAGGAAATGGATGTGTGGTTTCCCAGGAGCATCACAGCTGTGCACTAATTAGGGAGCGTGGCTCAGAATGGTATAAACTGGCCTGGCACTGTTACCTGCTGTGACCCAGCCTCCCCCGCTGATCTCCTCTGAGAAGAATATAACCTTCACCTGGAGGAGACAGAGTGCTTCCAGGCTGTAATCTGAATGGAAAATATCCAACAATCTGTCACTTTCATTTAGCATGTTCGACAACTCATAATAACTTCTACCAAGATGTTAGAAGATGACTGCAGAACCTATGCGCATGAAAGTTTTATTTCTCTCAAATTTTCTTCACATTAAAAAAATAAAATAAAATCTGTGTCAGTGAGAATTTCTCCTTGTCAGGATAATCCATCCACCTGACAGGTGTGGCATATAGAGATGCTGATTTAACCACAATTATTGCACAGGTGTATCTAAGACTGTCCACAATAAAAAGCCACTCTAATGGGGCTTTTGCATTGGCACAGAGTCAAACCTTGCCACACTAATTTGCATTTTGATAACCACTTTTAACATGCCAAGCTGTGCCGAGTCGTGCCCTAGATGGACCTTCTCTGAAGAGGGGCCAAAGCTTACCTGACCTGCCTCACAGCGAGATGCAGAGACGTCTCATCCACTGCGGCCAACCCAGCACGGCCCCACTTTCTCCCCTCAAACAGGAGTGTGTCACAAGACTCTACTTATGTTTGTCATTTTGTGTCTCTGGAGAGCAGAGAGGAAGATGTTTTTAAAAGTCTCTGTGTGTTCAGCTCTCGGTACTTTTGTTGCTCCTGTGAATGAATGAATGAATGAATGAATGAATGAATGAATGAATGAATGAATGAATGAATGAATCACTGTGGTCTAAAATGCAGTTTTACTCCTGCGTCGCTATTTTCAGAAATCTGCCTTATTTTATTGTTTCATTTTCTTTTTCAGCTGAGGAGTCGTGTTAAATGCAAAAATTCCCGATTTTGCTGCTTCATAATAAAAGCTTTTAGATAACAAAATAACATGGGACTTTTTCTGTGAAGAATTCATAGGAAAATGTTTATTCACCATTTTACAGCAGCTCAACTTGAGCTAAGCTTGTCATCAGTCAAAAAAAAGTGAAAAAGGGACTTTTATTAGATACTGAACTAAGGCTATTTCACATAGAGCTACAGATACCAACTACTCTTTGCCCTTGTTGGTTCGGGTTGGTTAGGTTTAGGCATGAGGAGCAGTTGGTTAGGGTTAGGGTAAGCATATCAGAGTAATTTGAGAGAAATGAACCTTTTGTGTGTATAGAAGACTTGTGGAAAACGGGAGCAAAAACAAGCGTGCTGCATTTATATTTTTGTTGAGAATAGCTTGATGCCCCACTTTTGAATGAATGTGACACAAGCCAGTGAACAACAAGAAAGGTCATGCACAGCAACTAGTATTTAGCAAGAAATTAATGTTTTTGTGCTTTTAGCGGGTGGTGGTTGTCAGTCTGCCTGATCAGAAATGGAAAACTACTCAGCAACAATTTTCCAGTAATCTGCCCCCTGAAAGCTGTTTTTGGGTTGGACACACAATTGATTTCTCAATATATCACACCTCACCCTGGGTAGGCAATAATGTGAAAATATAAAACTCTGCTGCTGACTGGGTTCACTTATCTGTAGGAACTAATACTCTTGGCTTATTCCAGATTCAGAACAACTGGCCTGTGTGTAAGTCCATTCACTGGAAATGTCAGGGCACACAAAACATTTCATAAAGACTTGTGCATTTCTCTCTGGTCTCATCTTGTTTTCATTTGAGGAACCAGCAATGCAAGTGAACGAAGGTCTTTTCCTCTGAAATGGGCAATATGACTTTGTCAGATGAATAATTTCATCTTCTGTCATGTGGAGCAGCAAGGTTACTGGTAGTCAACCCACCCAGAACTGACACAGAAGGCATTCTCTGTTCCATCTGAATAAAGTCAAAGTGATACTCCACAAAAATACATAAAAAATCTTTTGAGTATCAGACACTCAACCCCTGTTGACTTTAAAGGAGGCTCTAAAAAGTTTGTAGTTTTGTCCTTCGTGAAGTACATCACCTGTTATCGGCTTGGACTCGTTTTCATTCCAATGTGGACCAATTTTCATGGTGAACAAAGGTAACAAAACTTCCACGGAAACTTCTCAAACCACTCTTACCAAGCAATTATCCTCTCTAAGTTTGTCTGTATGCCAACAATGTTGCAGACACTTATCATTTCACTAAAATATGGCTTATTACTCGACCACTTGGGCTCCACAAAGGACAGTAACCCAACACAGACGCTAACTTTTTATCAAAGCATGGCAACAAGTCCTTCACAGTGAATTCTACCACTTTCAAACCCAATGTGGGAAAGTGACAATAAAATTTAGGTGAAGTATCACTGTCTGTGGTTTCCAAACCACTCAAGGGGTCACAAGATGATAATAAGTTAGGAAAGAAAATTTTAAAAAATTCTGTCATACAAAATAACAAATATTTTTCTGGCTGTTCTCAAATCTTTGTTTTTATTTCTTGGGAAATACTGGTGAGATTCACCTCAGGCATCAGAAAACTTTTTAATGAAAATCTTAGCAGGGAACATCACTCTTTGGTTGACTGCTTACTGCTCATAAGACAGCATGAATGATCATCTTGGTGCATCAAAATTTTAAGCTTTTAGGTCAGGGGGCGCGGGTCGGATTGTATCCATCTGCAGTTGCCAATGTTCTGCCATCCTCACCAAACTTCAAGAAGTAGCCTAATTCAGAATGTATACATGATGCACATGTCTAGTACATTTCACCATCCAGCTGGTCGAACCATAAGGAAAGTATAACACATCTCATAAAATTGTTACAGGTGATCATACTGTATCTGACTTTCCTGCATTGATTCATAAACTTTTAAGAGAGAATCCCGATGCATCTAAGAATCAATTATTTTCCCCACCCCTGTTATTTTTATCCAAATTGATCTTTTTCTAAACCTACCCAAGTGGTTTATTATTATTGCTAACTTGACGGCAGAGCCCTGCATGTGCAAAACCAATGCTAGAGGGGTACCTACTGTACAGAGTCATAGTCTGAAGTGTAAGGCCATTGATCATGCTACCATATTTGATGGGCTGGGAGTGAGAACATGTCGGTGCTGCAAGTGTAAAGACTATTTTGCAGTTT
>JAJHUR010116027.1:4712-18616 GCA_027495735.1 Lutjanus campechanus | reverse complement strand
CCCCCCCACCACCCCCCTACCCCCACCACCACCAATGTCTCCTCTCGACTCACACTCAGATTTGTGGCTCTTAATATTGTATCTGTCTTCCAGAAGGACAGGAGCACGGGAAATGACATGTTTCCGCCTGGGGTGAAAAGACACACACACACACACTTGCTCACTCACACACACACACACACACACACACACACACAGAGATAGGACACACTCAGGCATCGGAGACTGCGTCAAGCTCACAATGTAATTACGGGGAAACAGAGCAGTCAGTTACACACCTGAGTGCAGCTCGGATCAGAGCTGGGGTGTTACTCTGACACTGACGGGGAAAGCCAGGAGTTAGTCTGTTAAAACACAATGACAGACAGCTACATCTACTGACATGGCCGCTCTGACAGACCAAATATTTGGACTGAGGAGAAACGGAAAAGGACAAGCTCGGATGTAAAACACGAAGGTGACACTGCCATGCTTTCCATGCATGTGAAAGCACAAATGTATTGTATAAATGTATGTGGACCGAGATGTATAATAGAAGAGATTACACAAGCTTATAACTTATAAGTTCCTTGGCTGCATATAGAGCCTGGGGAAGTCTTGTACTGAAGCTGTAATGTGCTGTAATTTTATTTCCAATGAATATGCAGTGTTTTTTCCCTAATGAGTCATAAAGTACACTGAGTGTTCTTTTACCACCTTTACCAAGAAACATACCTTCAATTTTGCACTGAAAACAACACTACTACATAATTGGCCACAATGATCAGCATGTGCAAATGGAAAACTTTGCAGCCTAAAAAGAATAGATCAATATTTTGGGAAATATTCTTTAGAGTTGTTAGTAGTGGGGATGAAACCACAATAAAATTTAGGATGATTAGTATTAGGGTTGTTCTGATGCTGTTAACAGTATTAGAAAATGCCTTCTGTACTGCCTAAAATGCTGGTATTGGTATCAGCGAGTCTATGCATCACTCCGATATCATGTAACTGATTAACCCAGAAACAGGAGCCTGCAGTGTCCTGTGCACCAAGTCATGTTCTATGTCTGTGGCAGTCATTCTCTGTATCTGTTCATGTTTCAGAATCGGTTTAAAGGGATAGTTCATCCAAAAATGAAAATTCAGTCATTATCTACTCACCCTCATGCCGATTAAAGATCGGGTTAAGTTTTTTAATCCACAAAACACTGCTGGAGTTTTGCTGGAAAACAGCATTGAATCTTCATGGGAACACTGTTTTCCTGTTAAACTCCAGTATTATTTTGCAGATTAATAAAATAAACCAGACTCTCAATCAGCATGAGGGTGAGTAGATAATGACTTAAATTTCATATCTGGGTGAACTATCCCTTTAACATGAGCAGGGTTATATAGCAATGATAGCAATCACACCACATCCATATAAGGTTAGTAGTATATAGCTCATAATAAATATATACACACTGTTATCGGATGAGTATTCAGTATCGGCCAATATATAAAGTTCAGGTATCAGAATTGGTACTGGAAGAAATAGTATCAGAGTCTAATTAGAACCACCATAAAATTTTAACCATGTTTAACTATCATGCTGTGAAAAACTCAACCAAAGTTAGCAACAGTCTCATAGACGGAGGCGCAGCAGCAACATGGATTTGTTTTGCATCCATGAATATACTGACATTGCAAAGCATGTGATGTCATTTCAAACTGTTGAGAGGTTTTCAATGTAGAACTTTCAGTGTGTGTATCGGTATATTTCTGAAAAATTTTGCCACATTTTAACAGTACCACAATAATACCGATAATGTATATATACATTAAATTTTGTTCTTACCTGAAAACAAACGGGAGGTACGAAAATACTGAGGAATGCCACAAAACTTCTTAAAGTGTTCGCACGCACACTCTTAGATCAAATCTGTTTGAATGTGCAATTCATGCACGAGGCCTATTGTTTCAAAATGGTTAACCCCAGCGTTAGTTATTTGAAGTGACCCAAATAAACTGTGTTTAAATTAGCTAAATCCATCATATTGATGTTAATACTTTATTTTGTCCAGTCATTTTGATCATTTTGCCCATGATTGCTTGACGCACTTCTTTTTTTTCCAACCCGGTTGCTTGTCATTTCTGGTCTAAAAGCACAAAGACATGATAGTGGCGTCAGTCATCTCATGTAACTCCTAGAAAAAAGCCAATAAGCATATTTCCTAAAATGTTGAACTATTTGTTTGTGCAGCAAAAGGACAGGCAGAACATTTTCACATAGCTCACGTAAAGCCTAAATACATTGGATGCATTTGCTCACACCCTACTAGATGTAGATATATCTAAATAATTAGTAGAATTATGAAAACTAATCAAGAGCTGAGTGTAACACCCACTCCTGTCTCTAAAGGTATGCTATCGAGTGAGATAAAAACCTCATTGATCATGATGAAATAGATTTCCAGTGTTTTGGACTCCAGCTGATGTCTTTTCATTTTCCAGCAGACTGTTCTCTTCAGCTGCTTCACAAGATTACCTTGTGACCTGACAAAATCCCTAACAGAGAATCTCTCAGTAAATGGATGGAGGCTGTAGCTACAGCATAGCTTCATCCTTTTTCCACCCGACCACCTTATTCACTTCCACTGATTGTTGGACTGCAGAACCGGGTCAAGTCTCACAGACTGGTGTTGAAGATCCCTTTCAGGATGGTAATTCAAAAAAATCGATGTCTGTTTGCCGGATTGGACTTCCCTAAAAAGGGCTCTTCAATAAATATTTCCTCCCATCATGACTTTAACGTACAAAGCCACTTTGATGCCAAATATTTTAGATTTTTAAATATTTCAAATTAAATAATAATCTCTTGTGAAATAGCAATTCAAAGAAAGAAAGATTCAAGCACAGGTTTCTACTGAAAACACCAAACCACCATGCTCAGTGGTTCTTCAGAATGACAGAGTGGATTCGACTTGTATACGACAGCACCACCTACCCTCTAACCATATTACCATGCATAAAGAAGCATGTGGTTTGAAGAGAGCATGATGTACTGTATGTATCAGCACTTTCTCTCCAGAAGAAATAGGCGTGTAGCTCATTAAGTCCACGGTCTGCCATGTTCACACTGAACCTTATCAACCTCTACATGACACAACACGACTGTACAGCGGCTCCAGACTGAAGGAATGTGGAGTCGGTGCGGCACAGTGTTCTGATTCACTTCTTCTTCTGTAGTTCACACCGCGTGTTTGCTGGAGGTTTAGTATTCTCACTTAACCAAATGGAGGAAGAAGTCTGAATTATCCTTTCCTTTGTGTAACATCCTTCCCTGGTGTGAGTACGCATGTGTGTGTGTGTGTGTGTGTGTGTGTGTGTGTGTGTGTGTGTGCACGTATTCTACCACAGGGGACGAAAGGGCCAGTTTGATAAATGGCTTAAATAATGAGGAGTCCCAGGAGCTCTCAACTTAACTACAGTGTGGGACTGCTGTGATGAAGATCTAGATAGATACACGCATGTGTGTGCTCACACACACACACACACACACACACAGAGACCCACACAAACCACAGCGAATACCATAAGCTCACAATCTAATCTTAAAATCATACATTAGCTGAGCTCTATGCGCACACACACACACACACAGTATATCTGGCATCAAAGAAATGCATAAAATAGTGCAATAAACAGAGTTGTAAGCTTGTTGGTTGTGTTTCTTTGCTCAACAACACAAAGCTTAAAGGACATGGATCAGACACTTTTATGCCTTGATACACTTATTGTAAACAAATGTGTCCTTGATGGTAGTGCTGCTGTTGGTGCCTCTTAAAATTTAGACCACCTATACTGCAAATTAGGGGTGTCACAAGTTCAGTATTTACTCAAACACTGTTCGAAACCCGCTTTCGATTTCAACATCGAAATCAGATGCAGAATCAGTGATTCTCCTGTATTTTTTTTTTTCTCCTCTCCACCCCCGCCTACTTGCGGTGTCCAGTGCTCGTCAGTAGAAAAAAAACAACACAGGGTGGCTCACTGGCCATTATATCACACTTGATACCATACAGACTGTCTTTTAAAAGAAGAATTTAAAAATGTTCCTGACAGTTGTCAAGGCAAAAAAATGTTAAAAGATCTGTTGATGTTTTACAAATCGATCTAACGATGGCAAAGCTGTCAGCGGGAAGAAAAAAAAAATGTTTAAACTGACAAATCAAATTGAAACATGACCATAAAATCAAGTCAGATCAAGTCATATATTGGAGAATTGTGATACCTACATTGTAAACGCTGTCAGGAATGGACCAGTCTCATTTCTCCCGTAATTTTTTCACACCTAAATTCAAAGGCCTCTATAGTTCGGTGGTGGTATGGGCTGGCACTTTGAGCTGCAGGCAAAGCCAGCGGTTGAAAATGTAATAAAAAATAATGAGCTGTGTTTGTTGTCCCACCGCCAGCGATATCATGAGCCTAATCACAGTTTAACAGAACTTTATCTGCATCTAAATTTCAGTTCACCACTGAGAGCAATCAGCCTCTGCTATATCTTAGTATATCATTTTAAAAAGGTTTAATTGTGGACTGTTATTGATTATGTCAAATATATTTCATGAAAGCACCAGGGGATGTTTTTATTATTAAAGTACTGGATCACTTAATTTCTCATTTCAAGCCAAGTATTATATTGATATAATATAATTAGAATATTCATGCCAGGACCTAGATCATAACTGCTTTGGTTTTGCAATTGTTTATGTCAGTATATTCTCTAAAATGTTCCTAAACTATCTTATACTTGTCCAGTGTTAGATTTTGTAACTTCACCCAACTTGGCATTAGTTTTAAATAATTATATAGTAACATAATAACATGTTAATGTCACTAAACAATAAGTTTATGATATTTTTCTTGTCCTTGTTGTCCCGTCTACAGATTCTTCAGGTGACAGGGAAGAGATCTGGATGCCAGGGGTCTGTCACAATTGCTGAAGAATATTACCATTACCATAAGTTAACTGCCATGAAACTAGAAGAATCGATCCAATGGCTGCAAATTGTAAACACTTTCCTTGATCTATCATTGGTAAGATTAATGAATAATTAACAGATGCATTGTTATTAAAAAAAAAACATAAAGATTTTTGCTTAAACCAAACAACACCAAATGAGTTTCTCTCCCCTTCAAGGCTTTAGTTCTGCAGCATCATATTTCAAATCCTCTGACAGCATTACATAGCCTATGAAACAGATAAATATGTAAAAACATTAAACATTAAACATGTACACCTGAATATAAGAAAACTCACGAAAATAATCCCTGCTATATTTCAGATCTTTGATTAATCACTGTCAGCCCTAGTCGACACTAACTGATCTGTTATATACAGTATAATTTACTACAGTTCTGACTTACATATTTAATACATGTAATATATTTTTGTTGGCTTTCCATTGCTGTTCATAGTTGTTGATAATAATCTGAAGTTTTGGTTTGAGCTTTACTGTTATATTTGCTTTTATGTTTAGATTAGTGATAGTTATCAAATGTTCTGCTCAGTATCTTCGTCACAGGTCTTTAATAACCAAAACTAGCGACCCTAAAAGAAACGTGTATGCTATGTGTATTTGTTTAAAAAAATAATTAGCCAGCTTGAACTCTAAAATATTGCACTCAAATTCAAAAATCCAGTATTGGTCAAACGCCAGCCTCTTTTTCTGTTTACACCTCACAGAGTGTAACACCGTCAAGAGTTTCATGCGCCAGCATTGATTTTTTTGCCTCGTGCAAACTTAAATTATACTGACCTTTAAGGTTTATAAAATTGCATTATTTCAATTTTCTGAAGACAGTCATGAAAAAGAATTTAACGTCCATCTCTCACATACTAGATCCATGGAGTACGGTGAGCAATGATTCAGATAATTGATCCATCAGTGGATCAGAGCATCACTTAAACCTGTACAGTAGCATCTGGTACAAAGAAATGCTGCAACTTAACCATGTTTTCTCTTCCTGAGGTCAATCTTTGTTCATTTCATTCCTCTTTCTCTGAAAAAAAAAGAGGATGAATAAAGTGGTATACAATATAAATTAGGCCTCAACTGACTGGTCTGGTACATCACGACAATGATAAATAATCTATGACAAATCACTGCAATAAAGCAGATATGTTATTTGTGTAGAAGCTGCTAATCCTGAACGTGGTAATGTTTTCCCATGTTACAGTACATGTAACACCTTTAAATGGCTGCATATGTTGTGCGTCTGTGAGCATTGACAGTCAGGTTCAATATTGTGCCAACACATCAGAGGAAGAAAAGGAGAAACAGTAGCAGACATAATGACCCAGTGAGCCAGTGAGAGGAGCAGCAGCGTGGGTCGGGCTTCAGCACCAGGCACAGGGTACAGCACCCTGCATGAATATCAAAAAGCTCCCTCCCTTTGACCTTGAGATTAATATTTAAAAGCCAGCTACAGTCTATACACACACACACACACATGCAGACATGTGCACGTGCACACACACACACACACACTTTTCACCGTGTGCCCTGCGGCCAGTGGTGCACTGAAGTCTTCCTCATTAACTGGCTGTTCTGTTCTGATTCGTGTATCTATAAATACTGTATAAAGGAAAAGCTGATTATATACTGTATATGCTACAACAGACGTGGATGAATGACAAATACATATGATGCTGATGTATTAGAAATGAATTACATATCTGAAGCATGTTTCAAGTGTGTGTACGCTCACTTTTGTACCTTACATCAATGAATTAAAAAAAAAAAGAAAAAGACTGACTGAAAGATAGAAAAAAAAAACTCAGTAAAAATCCAAAACAATCTGCGATGCCTTAGAAAAATGTTGGCAATAATAAAAATAGACAGACTGGTAAACACGCAAAAACGCTCGGGTCTTTTAACCTGTTCAACCTTTAGTTTTTAGCTTTATTATTTGACTGCATTTTTGAAATAATCAACAATGTATTTTAATCGGGTTTCACAGATGCGATGAATCATTTGAAAGGCAACAACACATAAAAGGGACAAGTAAACACAAACAAAGAAAAAAAAACGGGCAGAAAATTGAACTTTTTCCCACAGAGTTTGGCATTTTTATCTTTCCTTTATTTAATTTTGCCCCGCTGTTTTTGTTTTTGTTTCTTCCCTTTTCGGTCTCTCCGGAAGAGAAATGCAAAGGTTTTGTCTTGTGCTCTGAAAAATATGTGTTACTTCACAGTTTTTCTCCTTCCTAGTTGGCTTAAACTACAACAAACTATAAAAAAAACTGTCACACATCTCCACTCTCATCTAAATAAACTAAACCATAGGACCAGGGTAGCCCTGAAGGTGCGGTTTAAGACATGCAAGAGGTCTCACCTTGAGAGGCATGCAAGAGCAGTGAAAACGGGCGGCACATGATTCAGATTTCAAACCGTCTGGTCTGGATATGAGATTTAGACAGTGGGCACATAATGGTGTGACAGCTCGCTGCACTATAACTAGTGGTAATGGCTCAGAGCCTTTTAGCCACCTTTCAAATGAATACAACCTTGAAGAAAAAGATTTCTTGAGATATCTCCAAGTCAGAGGCTATTTTAGTACAGAAATCAAACAGACAAAAGTGAATCTAACTTGATTAATACATTTACTAATGCATATAACACTAAAGATAAACTAAAGCTGCAATGACTAATTGATTATGCATTGATTATTAAATTAATCAACTATTTTGATAATCCATTTATCCATTTGAGTCATTTTTTTAAGGAAAAAAATGTCCAAACTTTCTGATTTCAGCTTCTTAAATGTCAATATTTTCTGGTTTCTTTACTCCTCTCTGACAGTAAACTGAATATCTTTGGGTTGTGGACAAAACAAGACATTTGAGGACAATGAAACCCCAGTCAACATTTTAATCCATTGTCTGACATTTTATAGAGTAAACAACTATCTGATTAATTGAGGAAATAATCAACAGATTGATTAATTGAGTATGAAAATAATCGGTAGTTGCGTCCCTTTAACAAACAACTCGTGTCATGAATATATAACAGATTGCAAAACTTCAAAAATGATTCTGCTGTCCAGGTCAAACAGAAATGGGAGAAGAAATCAGGCATGGCGAGATACCGGAGGATGATTGGAATGATATTTGAGAGGGTCACGCTACTAACTCAAGATCCTGGTGAGAATTTTGCTGGAAGAACATATTGCGATATTTTGCGACTCCGAAATTGTAATTTTAGGCAGCGGGGTTCTCAGGGACAGGAGGAATGTTGGAGGCACCGTGGTGAATCAGAACCAGACCATTTTCCTATATTTTGGGGCCGCCCTCTAATCCGGCCATTTTGGCAAGAGTTTGCCAAAGAAATAAGAAACTTTTTTTTTTTGTGGAATAAAAGCTGATTGCTCTTTTGTCACATTTTACCTGGGAAAAATCCCAGCAAACATATGGCTCAGGATGAATATCTTTATTAAGTTTTTTTTTTTTTTTTTGGTTTGGCCAATCACACAGAAGTGGCTGAAGGCAAAACCGCCATCAAAGGATGACTGGATTGCAATTGTCAATGAAATATACTGTATTGAGAAATTGACCTGAACTGAACAATACATAAAACACTGAAGAGAATGGACTACATTCTCAATGGCAGAGGGCTGCTGCGCACTGGTCTAAAGTGAGGCGAGGCCAAGTGTTCCATGGGACTTTGTGACAACCATACATTTATTACTGCAATACACAGACAGAGAAAAAGTTCAGAATTAATTTTTAATTTAAACCTTCTGTCAAAGCGAAGTCCAGTTTCCAATGTTCGAGCAGTTGCCAGATGACATTAGCCATTTTCAGCACATAGACCTCGCTCCCTATAGCTGCAGGCAGCTAGTGAACGAGGTCCATGTGCTGAAAAAAAGAAAACAGGAGAGCATAATTTTCCTCGTGCGGCTGACACCGAGGACTGCGACTGGATTCAAGACCCATTCAATCAGGAACCACGAAAACTTTTCAGTTCCACTGCCTAATTTTAAAGTGTGTGACCTGTCTGGTTTAAATGGGTGTGTGGCTGCTTTTTTTTTTTTTTATTAATTCTTTAATTATTTTGTTAATATATATTTAATAAGTAATATATTTGTTGTCAAATTTTAATTGGCAGAGGCCACTGGTGTTCAGTTGAAGTGACTGAAGAGTTCCTGAGTTTGTATCCAATGCACGGCTAAATAGTGTCTATAAAAATTTACAGAAACTGCTGTTTGCATTTTAATCTTTTTTTTTTAAAATTACTTTAAAATGTTTAAAGCCTCTTTTGGTCAGTAAAATAAAAAAAATATCACCATGAGAGAGACAAATCACCATATACCCCCATTGTGAGATAAATCATAATTAAGAGATAAAAAAGTCAAAATTGTTCAGTAAAAAGTCGAAATTATAAGATTAAAAAAAGAGTTCTCATTCTTATATTTTTATTGTGATTATTATCTTAGGACTATGACTTCTTATCTCATAATTTTTTATTTTTAAAAATTAATAAAGGCATAGTTCATCCAAAAATTTTAATTCAGTCATTATCTACTCACCCTCATGCTGATTGAAGGTCAGGTTTTGTTTTTTAGTCCACAAAACACTGCTGGAGTTTCACAGGAAAATAGTGCTGCAGAAACAATGCAAGTGACGCGTAAACCAGTTCTAAAATATGAAAAAGCAAGAAAATAAAAACATAAACTCCTCCATACAGCACATCTAGTGTAAGAAAAGTCTCCTAAAGACCCAACATGCCAAGTTGGCTAAAAAAAAAATATTATTATCATTATTATTGTTATTTACACCATGTTTTTAGCCTGAATCTTCACTGTAGATCCTTAGCTTGGAGCCACGTACACATGCACATGTTCTGAGCGGGGTGTGTGTGGTGTGATGGTGTGCAAATGGCATGTTGGGACTTGAGGAGAATTGGATTATGCCAGATGAGCAGTATGGTCATTTTATGGTTTGTTTGTTTTTTGAGTTGTTTGGTTGTTGTTTTTCATTGTTTTTGTATAACAAAAAATGGTCACCATTCATGTACATTGTCTGGGAAATTCTGCAACAGTTTTCCTGTGAAACTCCAGCAGTGATTTGCAGACTAACAAAATAAACCCCACCCTCAATCAGCATGAGGGTGAGTAGATCACGACTGAGTTTTCATTTTTGGGTGAACTATCCCTTTAAACTTTTTATCTCATAATTTTGACTTTTTATCTCGTAATAGTGACTTTTTAGCTCATAATTTAAATTTTCTTTTTGGTGGAAAAAATGTTTTACTTAACACAATTAAAAATACATTTCAAACAAACTTAAAAAATGATTTGGCTTTGGCCCTAAGTGCAGTGTTGCCCTGACAACCAAAACCTGGATCCGTACAACTGAATCCTGACTGACTTTCGTGCTTTATATCCCTTCGATTACATTACTTTTCTTAACCGCAAAACAAAAGTAGCAGACATTTCATCATGTAATGAAAGCAGTCGAAAGTTATCTACGGAAATGTAAAACAGGGAATGTAGAAAATTAGCAAACAACTCCCATCAAGCTGTCTGTATTTGTTGTGTTTGCACTGCGAGATTGTCTGTGAGACACTGCAGCTTAGAGTGGATTCATTTAAATCAAATCACTGGAGTTGTTTGTGTTTTCAGGATAAAATGTGAGCCTGTTTGGATGAAAGAAAATATCATTTGTACTGTTTCTGTGTCTGTGCCTTTTTACAGCTTCACCTTCCCAAACTGTAACTTGTACTTGATGGAGAATCTCTACCTGAGACGAAAGCTGCAGCTCCGCTCGCCTGTTTAAACACCGACTGCTGGGATGTCTCTGAGCAGTGTTTGGAGGACTGTGACGTCTCCTCTCCTTTGATTTCATTCTTATGTGAGTTTAACTTTCTCTAGGTGGTGCTCTTTTCTTTGTCTGTTCAGCCATCAAGTCACTGCTCATGTTTAACACCCAGCTATTCGACTTTTTATTCCAAACACGCCATTGGCTGCTTTTTACTAATAATGTAAAATATGGTGACACTGTCTATGGCACCCATGTCTATAATGTTTTATAAACATACTCATGAGATACACTGTACTTCTAGAAATGTATAATTATAGTTAAAAGCACTCATAAATATTCATAATGCTCTCATTGACATTTTTATTCTTAAAGTTGTAATTAGAGCCAAATACCATCAGCCCAATATTGGCCAATCACACCTACATCAGCCTATATCGGTATTAGCATAAAATTGTCCGATATTTGTCAGATTTTTTAAAACAGAACATAATGCAGATTGTTTTTATTTGGTAGCTTTATAGGCTAAATTTTGCCATCAAATTTTACAGTGTCTGACACTCTGAGAAAATAGACTGATCTGGACTTACTTCACCACTGTCAGAAGCTACTTTTTTATTTATCCTATTTATTAAATATTACTAAGAGTTATTACATATATATATATTATTAAGAGTTTACTGATTCACTACTCTGATATCAGTTTACTTTTAAACTGTACAACATCCTACCCCAATTACACGTCCCCGTCACAAGCGTCAAAGATCGTTGCAAAAAATGATGTTTATGTATATATTCAATATTCGGTATGTTATATTCCCTCTAATAAATATCAGCCAATAAATCAATATCAGAATTTATTACCTCAAATACCAGTATCAGCCCTACAAAATACAGTATCTGCCCATAGCTGTAATACATTTGAACTATTTTGTATGCATTACAATCACTGTTACAATGCATTATAATGGGATTACAAGTTTCTCTAAGTGTTATTAGGTGCTAAAAGAAAAACAGCAGCTCAGGCTAACTAGGTTACATTTTTCATCATGTGATTGATCGTCACTTATTTCAACTCCCACACTCGTCTCCCCTCTTCTGTCATTCAGGTGGGCGCGGGTGCAACAGACACACACATAATAATCAGAAATCCCCAGCCACGATGCACAAACACACGTGCACAGTCCCTGCCCGCAGCTCTTTCTTCCACCCAGTATGCTCTAACCAACTCGTGTCCACCGCTGTGAGGGATGCAAACAAACACACAAACAAACAGAGTGATGAGCGGACGTGACGTCTGAAGCTTAGCTTTTGTTTCATCTTCTTTTTCTTGTCTGTTCCTCCGTGTTTAGCGCAGTGTGTGGGGCCCCGGTGCAGCACACTCCTTTATGGAGAGACGATGGGGAGGCAACCTCACTGCCAGAGCAGGTTTCTTTTGCCAAGAGTGTGATCAAAGCTTCTGCGTGTGTGTGTGTGTGTGGATGTGTGTGCGCACCTGGGTGTATGTGTGCCACGGGAGTTTGTGTGTGTACTGTAGGAGTGTGTGAGACAGATAGCATCATCTGGACAGCAGGGGCTGCTGGGTTTACTGGTTTTAAGATATATTTCAAGTAAAGATTATGATTCGGGGCAGATGGGTTAATGTTAGTATCATACTATTATTTTATGAGTACTGCAGTTTTATAAAAATATACAAATCAAATACAGCTATGAAATATTTACACACTTAAAACTGCAGTATGAAGCGCACTAAGCATAAAATTAGGAACTTAAACAGCAATTTTCTCCAAACAACGACTCCCCTGCCGCATGCAAAACACATTTTCAGCACATGGCCACCAGATTTGACAATCTGTTGGAGCTGATGGTAGAACTTTGAGCAACTGGTGGATACTGAGCAAAGCGGGACTTCGTTCAACAACCAAAACAATAAAAATACCCACCAAATAATGATTCATATTATCTGATTATAGACAGGCGCTGACAGGTGATGTATAGCAATGAAAGGAGACGAGGCAGCCTGCCAATGGTGCTGATCAGGAGCCAAAAGACAGTAAAAAAAAGGAAGAAAAATAAGAAAAAAGATGGGTCACACCCTTATAGTACCTCTTAGTGAAAATTGCTTAATTTTTTCAACATCAACGCTATACTGTAGTCAGTGATGCACTGTGGCTACTGTTACCAGGATATATTAAGGTAGGCTGTCAATCAATTTAGGTAATGCTTTCAAAACATTACAAATGACAAATTTGTTAAGAGTGTTGGCAGAATTCCATTTAGCTGCTTCAGTTTCAGGATCCTGGTTATTGTACATGACGGTTCACTGTCACGGCTCACTGGGACTCTTGAATAAAACTGAGTTATTGTTAAAAGTCATTAGTAACACCTGGACTTCTCCTTCTATGACAAATTAAAATGTTCGCAACGAGAAAGGCCTATTTTCAGCACGTGTAAAGTTCCTCAAATGATCCAAGTACGTTTTAACCCACAAATTCTTGTGTAAATTTTCAGTTTCAATACTTTTATTAAACAACAGCCTTTTTTTTTTACTGCACTAATTTCTTGTTCCATTTAGTGTAGCAGAGCCTTTCCAGTGAACCACAATGCACCCCCTGACTCTGTCTGACCTGAAACATAATGGAAATTCAATTAGTATCATTGGTAATACCTGTGTTTACTCTGCTGTTTCATCTCAATATGGCTGCTCGGAAAAGACCTACTGTACAGTTAATACAAACTATAATGAAAAGCAAGAACAAACACAAAGCAAGCAAAAAATGTGACATGTCAGTGGTGACTTAAATATCTACAGATAAAACATACTGGATTATTCATAATACAGACTTGACCACCACACCACACACACACACACACACACACTGCTTTGATTAATGTTTGTGTTTGGTATAATTTATTACAGCCTGAATCTGTTGTTAAAGTTTCTTGTCTCGGTTTTAATATCAATGTAGTTTTATGTTGTACTGCTGCTGCTGTTCACAGATGTTACTGATAACTAATTTCAAGTAAAGGTGCATATCGGACAATATGAATGCAGATACCGACCATTATGGCTGTGATAGGCCAATATTTGCCCGATAATATTGGTCGACTGATAGTTAT
>JAJHUR010116025.1:0-19174 GCA_027495735.1 Lutjanus campechanus | reverse complement strand
TTTTTTTTTTTTTTTTTTTTTACAATTTGTGCACCTAATTTAGGTGAACCAATATTTAAAGGAGAAATATGTAGCATTTGCATGTGCAAAAATGAGTACAGCAGTCCAAATAGCGAGTTGGAGCCATAGACTGTATATTAAATAGGTTGTGCTCCTGTGTAATATACAGTACAATCTATGGTTGAAGCGAGTTGTTTCCTGCCACCCCCCTCTTCCCCAGACGTGGCAGAGACAGACAGGCTGCTGGAGCAAGGCAGCAGTGCGGGATGTGTGCAACCTCATACAGTAAAGTGACTATAATAAGTGACGACAAGTCCTCCACTGTCACTTAATCAGCTGTTTATAACTGTCAGTTGTCTGTTGATGTAAAGATAAGCCCCTTATCCTGAAAACAAAACCCCACTGCTCCGTTATAACGCACTCTGGACGATAACTTAAGCGGCGGCTTGTTTTACTGTCTGCCAAACTCCCTTAACATTTTGCTCAATTTAACAGTTATATACATCTACGCCTTCTACAAGATTATTAATGATTTCTTGCAAGTCATAAACAGACACTTACTCGTTTGGTGAAAACTCTGCTTTGATTTGAACTCTGATTAATGTGAAACAAACATATAAAACAGTTATTACGGTCCAGGGTGGAAAATTTCAAAGGAGGAGTGTTCAAGTCGAGTGAAGCAAGTATGTGTCTTTGATCAATGATGGCTCATCCTGATAATTTTTTATCATTTATTACAGTAAATATATTGCAGATTTCTCCTTTAATTAAAGAGGCCTCAGATGAGAGAAAGCATATTGTCGGTAGTACTTGCCTGCCTCTTCATAAACGTGGAGAAACGATCAGTAGCACACGGACAGCTCTCATCTCTGTGATACAGCATCGCTGACAGCCAGCTGTAAATCTAAAAGCATGATAAGCTTTAATCATGCTATTACTTACTCCCATTGTGTGTCATTCATTTCATTCCGCTGTCACCACTGACATGCACCAGTTGTCCCTTCATTTGTATCCATCTTTGCCAGATAAGGTAGCAAATAAAGTGAATTTCTAAAAAACACTAAACAAAGCCACCCACTCCTTTTGTGTGTCTGCCGTGGCCTAGAAAGCTGCCTGCTGCCCATCCCCGCAGCTGCCTGCTTCCCTTTGATTCTCGTAATAATGGAACACGCTGCTGTAAGACAGATAAATGCACGCACTCTTCCTCATCCCTCCATGTTTATTCTCTGGGAGTTTTGTTTACCCGCCCCAGATACCATTGCTCTTCTCCCTCGGCTTTTAGCTCCACTTAAGTCTGAATCGATGTTCATCAGCAGGGGCCAGGGGTGACTGTAAAGGCCTGACAATTGTGCACTATTGATTAGCATCCACCCAGACTAATTTAAACTGCATATGGCATTATCAATACCTGGTACTGACCCAGATTCTGTATTACTATTCAGGAAGCGCTCGTCAGGGCGGTGGAGAGGCGGAGCGGTGCGCGAGAGGCAGCTGAATGCTGGGTAATTACAACAGAGAGTTGTGGAATCCCTGACGATACGATGTGCCAGCAGCCCTTTTGTTTGCTCGCTTGCTTGTTTGTTTGAACTCTTCCTCCATAATGGACTGCTGGGTAATGAGGTCATGATGTAAAACACAAGGATGAATGGAGACCAGCAGCATTTATTTTTCTTGGTGTCTCTTTGCAGCTCGTTATCACTCTCAATGCGTCAAATATGGCAGTTGTGCCCCTATGCTTCAAAGAATAATGCTGTAGGTGACCCTGTAAGGTCATTTCTGGAGGCTCCCTTCAAGCGTTATGTTTGAGTGCTGTCAAAGTTAGGTGACATAGTATAAAGAGTGAGAAAGTCCATTGGACGGATGGATGGACGGGTCAAAAAAAAGCACAGGACCATGATGACAAAACCATGATCCTTTCCTTTTTTTTTAAGATTATTTTTTGGGCTTTTGCCTTTATTATATAGGACAGCTGAAGATGTGACAGGAAAGGGGGGGGAGAGAGAGGGAATGACACGCAGCAAATGGGCCACAGGCGGGACTCGAACCAGCAGCCGCTGCAGAGGACCATCAGCCTCAGCACATGGGGCGGACGCTCTACCAACTGAGCTAAACCTCCGCCCCCCATGATCCTTTCCTAAACATAACCAAGTAGTTTTGTTGCATAAGCCTACCCAAGTAGTTTTTGTGCCTTTATTTTGAAAATATTCCTAGACATTGCATATTTATTATACCTAACTAGACCACGGAGCCCTGCATTTGCAAAACGGACAAACTTATTTTAACTCAAAACATATTTTCCTATACTTATACCAAGAACTTTCGTTGCCTAAACCTAACTGAATAGTTTTTGTGCCTTTTCTTTGAAAGTCTAGGCAGACATTGCATATTTATTATAGCTAACTTGACCTTTAAGTCTTGCAGTAATTTTGCTGGCTAAACCTAACCGAGTCGCTTTTGTGCCTTTATTTTGAAGATCTACCCAGATGTTGCATAATATTGCTAATATGAGCCTTGCATATACAAAATTGACCTATTTATTTTAACCCAAAACCTCACCAGGAATTCTTGTTGCCTAAAACCAAGCAATTTTTGTGCCTTTATTTTTAAAGCTTATCTGGATGTTAAATGTTTATTATTGTTAACTTGACCATGGAACCCAGCACATGAAAAACTTATGCTAGAGGGGTACCCAGAGTGTCATATTTTGTAGCGTAGGGGCCTGAACTAGGGAGGTGGTTGATATTTACAATTTTTGATAGTTCTTGATAGTAATTTCTGAGATTATTTTGTTCCCTTTTTTATAATTTCTAGATTTATTTTTCATGGTACTTCAAACAACAAATGAGAGAAATTGCTTTCCTGTTATTACATTTGGTTAATTGAATTGGTAGGATTGTAGGAACATCATGCTTTCTGAGCTAGAAAAACACCCCTCTCATGTACAGTAGATTTGAGGTTCACTGCCAGAATTCCATTTCCTCTCCTAAATGCGAAGTGTTAGTCGGAGCAGAATGCCTGACGGCAATTATCAGACTGAATGAGGCTGCAATTTTAGATCCAAAGGCTCTACATTGCTCATAATCCTCTTTAAACGTTCCACTACCACTTATATGCTGGCCTATTGTGCCGCCTTTAATGCCTCTCTCATCTTTTTTTTTTCTGTAGTGCCAAGCTTTTCTGGCTGATTTTAAAGTTGGAAAGGTGAAAAGTAATTATTACGAGGTCACAGTGGTGATAACTAAGTGATAATGACTTCTGAAGAGATGCCACCTAAGCCCCACTGTATCAATACCTTCTTCTCTACTTTGCTCACTTGATTTCCTGAGTTCTTTTAACTTTCATGAAAGATCCTGTGGGAGTTTGAAAAGTTTGTTAACTGCAAACTGTTGTACAAGATTTTTGAAATATTTAGTGACTTGTATAAATACTTGCGATCCCAGCACACCAAATATTATTGTACTTTGTACCTTTCCTTTACACTTGTTTAATTTGCCAGCCCATTCTCATCAATCTGTCTACAAATAACATGACTTTAGACTTGCATGCGGCGCATTTGCGAAGCTCCAACTTTGCATGCATGATGATACGCAGAGTAGGGCTGTTACAATAACCGCATTACCACCACACCGCAATGCCGCAGCCACGTGATGCCTACCGCAGGACTGAGCTTGCAAATTTTATTTTGAATCTCATGTTAAGATCAACGTGTGGATCTTGAGATATCTTGTCAGTTGCTGTGTTCACGTAGAGGCCATAACGCATCATAAAGGAACTAACCAGGGCCAGGCTTCCTAAAAGTGGGTAAATCAGAGCCATATCACTGGCTGCCAGGGCTGGGGGTACGTAGGGGAGTGAAAAAAGAGCAGATTATCGTATTTCTTATCATTTATTCTGGCATAATTTCACAACCATTTCACATCCTTAGCAACACATGTAGTATATACTTATGTTACCATGATGACAAAGGTCACCTGACTCTATGCAAGGACTGGGTATCACCTTCATGCAAAAGTGGACTTTGGCACTCAGTGGCAGTCCTGGACCAATATTTATTGAGGGTGGGGTTGTGTTTCAGTGACAGGGTTTCAGCGCCATATCACTGCAAGGATATGCAATGATGCTTGTCCGCTCAGTGTTACAGGGGCGTTGGCCCTCCTCTAGAACCGCCCCTGACTGCACTCAATTTCAAAGTGAATTTAAGGACATCACATTGAATTTGCAGGCAAACAAAACACATAACCTAAAGGTTGTGTTATCATATTCTAAAAGACCTGTGTATTCTTTGTACACAGACGTTCCCTGAGTCAGAGCAGCAGCCCTTCATACATCGTGCTTGATAAAGCTCGGTTCTTTCACTGCGCATTTTGAGAGGACAGAAGATCCGCGCATGGATCACATTTCATTCATCGATATTTAATATTCAGTGACCAAATATCAGGGTCTGCTGCTCTGGGTTTGTTTCCTCTTTGAGATGCAGGAGATGAAAAGCCTTTAGCTTCCTTTAGATGTGCTTTTAATATTTGTAAAAAAAAAAATATCTCAGACTTGCAAACGGGGGAGCTGAGAGTTCATATTCCAGAGTGTATATTTGAGAAGAACTGAGACGTAAGGACACGCATAATCTTAATTAACTTTTCTAAGATTACATCTGTGACTGTAGCTGAGAGATTAGCCCTTTAACATCCAGGTTTTTCCCTTTGATTTCTCATATCAAATACAGCATTGTGTCAGATTGTTCCAGCTCTGCATTAAAGCTCGATGCTGTTTACGCTAAGTGAAATATCCGTGTTTTTATGGATAGAATCTGTTTCAAGATGTGTTATGCAATGTTTTATACGCATTTCAGCCTGAAAGAATTTATATCCTTGGGAAGCCTGGGATGAAAAGTGAACTTAAGTGGGTTTGGGCTGCACAGTTTGTAGCTGAACAGTCATTGAGGTGATGGTGCACCTTTACTCTTTGATAATAATAATGCCGGCTGTACACCTAACAACTTTGGAAGTGATCTCTCTGCGCAGACAAAGTTCCAACGTCGGAGTAAAATCAAGAGTCGAGGTGCGCTCCTGTCATCCCGATTGTTTGGTGTAAGGTGGTCCAAAGAGAGCTGTCTTTAGTCAGTTTTTTACGCCATCCAGTTTTTGTAGTAACTTACTGAAACTTTCTTTGTACGTGAAGTGCAAGTGAGCTTCTCTCATTCAACATCTCTGGATTAGGATCCTATAGGTTGTAAATAGTTTGTCTGAGCTTCTCTCAGAGTCATAGAAGTGCCATATTAAAAAAAAGCAATAAATATGCAAAAGAATAACAAAAAACAGTGTGGGAATAATTGGTTTGATATGGTAAATATTGAAATAATTTGTTTGATCTTGTAAATATGCAAGTATTTCATTTGATCTCATCCCTCTTTTTGTAGATTTTTTAACTTCAAATATACCATGATGCCCTTGTAGTTCTCTGTCTACCATTTATATATTATATATATCAGAACAGACACAAATCATTAATCAGCTCGTCATCATGTTGTAAAGGGAATATAAATTCAATGTTTTGATGGCTTCCTTGTTTTTGGAATATGTTATCAGATTAATGTATTTTTTTTAATGTATTTTCAAAAATTAAAAAAAAAAGATGCTTGATGATTATGGAAACATTTGATTTATAGATGTGAAATTTTTGCAATGAATAAGATCAAAGTTATGATATAGTACTTGCTTTGATTTGATTTGAAGGAACTATGTAAAAACATCAAACGGTACATCATCAGAGAAAAGTTCAAATTCATTTGTTCATTTACAAAGAAATAAATGTACTGACTTCTTACCAAAAAAAAGAGAGAAAAAAGAGTGGGGACAAGAGCAAAATAGTTATAATACTAATTGTTGTAGCCTTGTAGAGAGTGACCCTGTAAGACCCCCAGTCTTTGCAAAATCTTAGTCTGTGTCTTAAAACTCAGTGACTTCTGACAAATTGCCTTTAGATGTGAGCAGGTATCAGACTGAAGACTTTAAGAAGTATGTTCAATATCTTTTAAGCCGGAGACATACTTGCTGTTTGATAGTGCATTCGCGTAGACAACCGGCTGCATAGTGAAGCGAACTGCTCACGACACGGCCGCTTGTCCACGCATGTTACTGCAAAACACCACTAGAGGGCACAACAGAGAACTCAGAGCATAAACCGCCCATAAAAACAAAAGAGTGAGGAAAAGGAGTTCCGGGTTTCCGCTGTGCACGTACAAAGTGGTCTTGAACCTGTTTATTTTGACATGTTTCGACGTCGACTTCCAAAACTGAACTTATCTGTCGCCAGCTGTTGTGGCAGACATGTGTGTCGCCGTCTAGCGGCAACGATACGTCGTAAAGATGAGGGTAGTTGTGGACTTGTTCAATGAGCCTGTCCTCAAAACTTTCCCCTGTCACTGCATTCTGCCCCTACACTGCCCCATTTGTTCATGTGTGTATCGCATCTTATGGACACATAGCCTTAGGACGTGCACAACTGATGCTCCAAATGGACGCAGGATACGCGAGGCAGACGTCATGCGTACTGGAACACAGTTAAAAGCAAGTATTTCTCTGCTCTTAGTGTATAATAGAGATAAGGGGACATTACTAAGCGAGCTTGTGTCCTTGGCAGATCCTACTCATCCCAATGTTACATCGAGTGGCAGGACCAACCCAATAAGTAGCTTATTATTCAGCAGGAAAAAAGGGAGACAAGGTGTACCATTCAGCAATTAAAAGTTTTGTCTCATTCTCTGCAGATAAGCATTGTGGACTGGAAACTCAGGTCCTGGCTATGACCTCATTGCAAACTTGTACGACAGTCAACAATTCACTAAAGTCAGAGGTTCTGAGATAACACAAATCGCTAATTGAAGTAAAGTTGTCACTAACGTATTCTGTTTTAATGTTAATATGCTGCTTTTAATGTGCAAACGTTCGAGCGCATTAAAAGCTTTAGAAGCTTTATTCAAATGCACATACAAAGTGTTTTTGACTTCCTTTTTCTAAAGCAGACTGTAACCTTGACTCCAGTGAATATCTTTTTTTTTTTCTTTTTTTTCCAAAAACTCCTTTGGCAGTACAAAGCCTGTGTCCAGTATGAAAACATAAGGCCAGGCCTAAAGGAAACACATGAGAGGAGGACGATTTTCTTTTTCATTTTGCATTTTAAGAATTAAGTTGAAAAGTTGATAATAATGTCAGAAAGTTGAGAATCAAGTCCAGCGGTCAAGAATAAATTGTATTTCAACTTAATTCTTTCTTATGCTTTCTCAAAAAAAAAGAAAAAAGTTTGACTTTATTTTCGAATTTCAAAGTAAAAAAAAATCTTTCCCCTCTCCTCTCCTTTTTTTCCACCTGACCTTAATGCTCTCGTTAGACATGATAAACTATGTTTTATATTTTTTTTTTGATATCCCACACACAGACACACACACTCACCTCCTTCCATGACAGCCTGCAAAACAAGCAGCATGTTATCATTATTTAAAAATCACTCGGCATGTAAAGCCAATAAAGTGCACTTGTTATTAAAACAGGCTTTTTCAGGCCCGTGTATTGTATGTGAGCTGACAAGCACTAGTCTTACAAAAAAAGCCTCCTGGAGACAAATGATAGCACAGTGAGCTGCATATGTGGTGGAACATTTTGTCTTCAGGCTGCCTAACTTCCAAACAGATGTAGTGTAGGTGAAAGCAAAGCCTACGCATATGACTCTTAAATCAGCAGGAATCCAGCACTGTTTCTTTGTTATGGACATTAAATGAGTCTGTACACAACAGACTGCTATTCTATTCAGCTGTAACTGTACTGAAGCCTATTGTTCGCTGCAGCGTTCTGCGTTCTCCCCGCACGGAGGGAAGAATGTGCCATCCAGATACGAACTAATAACAAATCTCTGCAACTTCAGATCCCTGCAACAGCAGCACAATTAGTCTTTATTAGAGGTCGCTGCTATAGGAGCAAAACGTGTTAATGTGTCATTCTTTGTTCCATTAGAGTTATGTTTTCATATAGTAGCCTGGGTTTAGTGAAATCACATACAGCTATAGAGGTGAGGTATGCGGTGTATGTGTCCCCTGATATTCTGAGCCTCAGTAATGTAAATAGTGCAACATTAAGAAGGTTAATGATAACATATTCTTTAAATTCCTATTATCTTTCTCTTACTTTGATGGGGGGGTAATCATGCTCTATTTGCTCTAAATTTACCCCAGTTCCCAGTTGGGGCCTTTTTGGGATATAAAAAGTACAGGAACTATGCCAAGGTCCAACAGCCAGTGCCGGGGATGTCCTGTTAGCATGCCTTGTTTTGAATGGGCCATTGTGCTCTTAAAATGAAGTACAGCATTTCCTCATTTAGAGCTGTCAAGCCCAGGACGCACTGCAGCGCGTGTGCATCGCAGAACGTCTTTCTTTTCATTTCGCCACAGATTTTCAACGGGCTGCAGCAGAGACGCACTAAAGTTTGAATTGATTAGCCAAGGCATTCACCTAGCTTACGCCCGGTGGGACTTAATTGGACAGTGGCTGCGGTCTACAGGTGCACTCTGTGGATTTGTTTCAGTTTTACACAGACTGTTAAAACAATTTTATGGGCAGTCGCCAAAATCGCTGCAGTCATTAGCTGATGATGTTGAGGACAACGAGTCTCTCGCCAAGAAAAGAGGGCAAGCATTAGCAAAGTCTTTGAACGCTGCATTGTGTTCGTTCTTTAGATGTTTTTATCAAATTGCTTGTGTTGAGTGGCTACTTTTCACAAAGTGGTATCAGATGGAGTAGTTTTATGAGTACGAGCATGACTACATGAGGACAGTATTGGACTGATACCTGATATCGGTGCATTGGTTGCAGAAGCCAGACAGCCCATGTGAACAGCGCGGTACTTCATCAATAGATAGCGACAGTGCGGCTGCAAAATAGTCCCAAGGGGGAACTTGTTGTGGTGGAGCATTTGCACTTCACAAAGCAAGTTCTGGCATTAAAATGACTACGTCAAACTGTTAGCTTGTTTACATTTGTGCTATTAGCGTCCCAGGCACTAATTTGCCGTTTTCAGCGTGTACGTCACAGCTTGGAGGTTGTGGAAAACATGGATAGCGGGCGCTGTGATACCTAATGCCAATGTGCACACGGTGTGCACCCGGTGAGTCAGACTATTATGCGGATGACTATTGGTTTCTTCACAAAATATTAACCCAATGAGAATTCTGATAAATAATCATCGGTAAGAAAGGGATAATGTACAGTGAGCAGGTCAGTATTGTTAAATAAACCCTGAAAGGATGGTGCAGGGTTTATTTTACAATAATGACCTGCTCACTGTACATTATTCTGCTTATTACATGGTTATTACCAAAAAGAAATCAGTAATTTGACACAAAATATTGTGCTCCTCCAGAGCCTATGATAGAAACTGCATCCATAGCAACGATGTGTACTTCGTAGCAACCGTCTGTTATACAGTCTGCTATACAGAAGTGAGTTTAGAAAATTACTTTATTATTATGCAGCCTTTAAAACCAGGAAAAGACTCAAGCCATATCACAATACAGTGATATTCAAAATCTAAGTCATGTACAGTAAGACCTCAGTTCAGTTCCGTCTTTATTGTCGTGCCTGAAAATGTCTCGCAGCAAAACCAGACAGTGTTCAGTGACATTTTCTGTACCAGTACTCTATAAGGACAGTATTTTTTCAGTGCACTCTCTCTCTCTCTTTCTCTGGATTATATCAATGCTGAATTGAAATGCTGTTGACATATGATGCCTTTAATTTTGTGTTTCTAGAATGATGTGTTTTGTGCGGACACATTGTTTATGTCAAATTTCTTAAAGGGTGTCTGCCATAATATTTTTTTCTGGAGAGGACAGGGACTTTATGTTTAATTCAAACTGCTAAGTATAGTAAACTAGTATGATAAACTTAACTAGTATAATAAACTCAAAATACTAGGCGCGGCAATCACTTAGAGCTTCAGACATTTACATTGACCTACATCCCTTACTATCCCGTTACGACAGTAACTTGTAGTACTTGGAAAACACTTGCTTCTAACACAATGTCAGCAATGAGAGAAAAGATAAAGGGAAATACAACTGAAATCAACAAATCTCTGCCCTTTAGCTATTGAGGTCTTATGTGTCAGAAAAATCTTGTTGGATGAGCATGCATAAAATATATTAAAAAAATCTTAGCACCTAAAAATATTCAATGTTTTAGTCTAATTTTCCTTCCTTTGTGACATGTGACAAAGACAAGCAGATAAATCATATTAATATTCCACTTTCTTTCAGCGTGAATCCTTCCCCACAGTCACGCCCCGCTGCGTTCTCCCCACTCCGAAGGACACACACTGTGGTACTTAAAATGAGCGCACGGCCTTTGCCCTTCTGTCTCCTCAACCCCGGTGATTTCTAAATGGAAATCACCGGACCTCGGATAGATTTGTGCAAGGGCCTCTGACCCCGGCACCTGACCCGTGTGAGCAAATTAAGATGTCCGTGAAAAAAAAAACTAAAGCTCTTTTTGATGAAGGAATGTTCTCACCAGTTTAATGAAAATCAGTCATCTGAAGGGCTTTCTTTCTCTGTTGCGCCAAAAGTGTCGGGCCTGAACTTCTCATGTTAAAGTATTATCTCTGAAATACACTTCACACGTTATAGTCTTTTTTAAAGCCAAGAAAACTTTTCAAGGCCAGAGATTTAGCAGTGGAGTTAGTTAACCTTGTCCAGAGTCAGTCCTCTCCCCCTCTTCCACGCTGGCCTTAAGTGATGGGCCTCTCATAGCAGCCAATTAGGCTGTGTCATTTTTCCGAGGTGTACGGGCCCCCAGTTTGATAGATCATGCACCAGAAGCATGTGGAGGGAAAGGCAGCCAAGCATGCTCTTAGGTCAGCTCCATCCAACATACACCAGCCCACAGTATCAGTCAGCCAAGGCTGTGTGATCAATGGGGAGGAAACTGTGTAGCTATTATTTATAGGATCACCAGGCCATTAGACCCAACTATCCACTTAGCCTTTGCCACTGACTGTTTCTGTGTGCCAGACTAGAGAGAATTGGAGATTGAGGATGGCTAGCCAGCCCATATTGTAGGAATCATTCTTTTCATTTATCTCCATCCACACTAAATTTACTCTGTGCTCCGGTGCCGATGATACAGCGAACACGCCTGAATTTTGAGGCAGGAGGTAGCAGACCATTTACAAATCACATGCACTGATGTAGAACCAACAATTTTTTTGTATGGCGAAAATGTTGCACACGTGTGGATGGACCATGCTTGCAAACTGGGATTTTTTGGGGGGGAAAAAATTGTCAAGATACAGTCACAAAAAAGTACAGTACAGTACAGGATTAGTCGATATTTGGTTGTCCCTAGTGTAATAATACACTAGATTGAAGACTTAGTGTGCAATAAAAGATTCAATATAGAGGCATTTGTTAAAGGAATAGACTTTTGTTGTCATGGTGACCTTCATTAGGACATTGCTGAATGAACGATCTTTACTTTCTCTCATGCAACCTCCAAATATCTCACTCAGCTGGGAAAATACTGACTCCAGAATTTGGCAAGGGCATGACCTGTCCTACCGTCTCTCTGATTGGCTAGTACTCATTACCATCGTTGGTTTGGTGTTGGATTGGTGTAGGCATGTGATTGGTTGGGGTTAGGGTAAGGATATCAGGGTAAGCCAGTCACAGGCAGAGTAGTGCAGGCCATGCCTTTGCCATCCTGGGTGAAAAAATATCACTCCCTGTGATGTCTTTAAAAGGGTCTTTGTGTCCACACCACATGTCCTAAGCTTAGTTATGTTCAGCCTCTGAGGCCTGAAACAAAGTGAGCTGCTAGCTACTCTGAGGTAGCTAAGCCAAGAATAGAATAGCACAAATAACAATGGCACAAAAAGAAAAGACAGACAGCTGCCACCAATGTAGCCAAGTGTCTTGGAATTGCCGAACTGTTCACGTTTAATAAGAAAATAACAAACAGGACATGGAGACATAACATTAGCGCAATGATCAGCAGCAACAGCTTCTCTTCTGCATGTTAAAATACAGAACTTAGGGGACACACTATCAAGACTTTTACATCACAATGTTATGATAGTAGAAGTCTCAGTGGTTGATGACTGCCAGCCATCAGCAATGCAGCCCTAATAATCACTGTTATATGTACACCAGTCAGCCACACCATTAAAACCACCTGCCTAATGTTGTGATACTGTGTAGGTCCCCCTCTTGTCACCAAAAAAAGCTCTAATCTATTGAGGCATGGACTCCACAAGACCTCAGATGGTGCCCTGTGGTATCTGGCACCAAGACAGTCTCAGCAGATCCTTCAAGTCCCGTAGGTTTTGAGGTGGGGCCTCCGTGGATCAGACATGTTGTTTCAGCACATCCTATGATTGCTCAATCGGATTGAGATCTGAGGAGTTATGGTCCAGCTCTGACACCCACTTGTCACTGTCATTGTGGCGCTTTTGGTGGGGGACAGGGGTCAGCATGGGCACCTGACACCTTTTTTATTATTGTTTGTATTAACTTTTACAGCAATTTGTGCTACAGTAGCTCTTCCATGGAATTGGACCAGACGAGCGAGCCTTCGCTCCCCCCGCACATTTAATGAGCCTTGGCCACCCATGAACTGTCGCCGGTTCACTGGCTGTCCGTCCTTGGACCACTTTTGATAGGTACTAACCATTGCATGCTGGGAACACCCCACAAGACCTGCTGTTTCGGAGATGCTCTGACCCAGTCGTCTAGCCAACACAATTTGGCCTTTGTCAAGGTCGCTTATACACTTCAGCTGCCCATTTTTCCTGCTTTGAACACATCAACTTGAAGAACTGACTGTTTACTTGCTGCCTAATACATCTCACCCCTTGACAGGTGTCACTGCGACAAGATGATCAATGTTATTCACTTTATCTGGTAGTGGTTCTAATGTTTTGCCTTGTCAGTGTATGTGTATATATACTGCAGAGTGATATTTTCCTGAAAAACTAAAAATGTTTGAACAATGAAAAAACCTTAGTAAGAACCTGCTAAACACAGTGTTTCAAAAGTATAGGCACATTCCTCACCCTCCTTTATTTCCCACTCACACAAAGAATTGGAGTCCAGTACAATATTCCCTGGAGGGATGGTGCAGCAAACATCCTGGAGAAGATAAGCAACGTGAGTGCGATCAAAGGGACTACATGACCTTTTAAGAGGCACATTTAGGCTATAAGCGAGCCCCGCTCTTCCCCTTACAACCTAGAAAAAAAAAAAAAGATTGTTTGTTGTAAGCAGATGCATCATCTCCTTTCTGTGTTTCTAATGGCCCCTTTTAATTATTTATGACGATTGAATCCAAGCTGCAGTTGCAACCCGAAGCTCGTAGCGGGCTATTTCTTTGTCAGATCTCTGCTGCTCCGACCTCCAGAGAGGATCAATACAAGTGCATTTTAAGTGCAACATGATGTCACACACTGGAATAATGTTTGGTTTGATTTTCGCGTCTGTGGAGGATGCAGGGGTTGAGAGACGACCAAAACTGCTCATTAAGCGAGTTTGCTTCTTGATGTCGTGTTTACAGCTCTTGACTCATTTGGCGGCGTGAAGATTAAAATATCTCAAATGTTAAATCATGCATTAAACACTCACCGTATACGTGTTGGTGTAATAATTTGCTTCAGGTTACGGTTGAGGAGGCTCTCTTTACTTCAGAGGAGGTGGGGCACGTTCGATATAAAACACTGCCAAACACTGACTCGAAAAAACTTAATGCGCTTAATGTTTCAAATGATTCAACATAACTCCCAAAATGACATGTAGGACCGCTGGAATGTACCAGCGACAGGCGTTAACGTGGTTAACCTTGTGAAATGGTCACAGTTAGGTGGGATTCAGGGAATGGTACATCATATAAGTCATGTCATGTTAAAAATGTGGTAAACATAAAAATGGTTGCAGGTTGGTTAGGGTTAGGCAATAAAATGATTTGGTTGGGTTTGAGGAAAAGATCATGTCTGTGTTAAAATAAACCCTCTCAGAAAAGCAGTGGTTCTTCCACTGAAGAACCTCTTTAGTTAGGGGATGGTTCTTTGTATACTTAAAGGGGCTAAATGTGAAATACAGCCTCATTTATTTTTGCTATGTACACAATTAGTGGTGTATTGACCTCTGGAGTAGAGAGTCACGTGACACGCCCTCTGTGTGTGCTGTTCTAGAGCCTCTGTGTGAGCCTGTTTTGGTAAGCTGGTCTGGCCGCGCGTGCATGTTAGTGCATGTGAACCCCCCCTCCTCTCCTCCACCGGAACCAGCCTAACAATCAATGCAAATATGAGTCGTAATAAGCCGCTTGCACTGATGACTTTCATGGCCATTTTTTTCTGGTGAGGATAGTTAAATATTTTATTTATTAAAACTTACTTGTTATTTTTTATATTTTTGTCTTTCACATACATACTGTAATAGCCTTTGCCCCTCCTGCACAAATTGAGTTCTGGCAAATGAATACATAAAAATGCGATAAGTCTAAGTCACATTACATTACTTTAACTTATTAATTCAAATCAAGTCTTTTGTGAAATATCTGTTTTTCTGCCCACTTAGGACGTGATGTTCTGAAACAAACAGATTGTAAAGGCATTGGTTCATACTGTATTATTTCCACACCATTCATACAGTAATTCTTTTGCAGTTTTCTTTCATACATGCCTGGAATGTACGGAACATTAGAAAAAGAATAATCTGACAATGTCCGTGTCTTTCAGAATGTTCTTCTAAATGCACATAGAGGCTGGGGGCAAAACTAAAGTCATCTGTAGTCACAGTTGAGCTGAATAATGTTTGGCATGTGCTCTTGACGGAGCATTTGAAGGTCTTAAAATGCCCCAGCATGACATGTGAGCTGTACGATGCCACTTTTTTTTTTTTTTTTTTTCCAGTTCAACATCTCTCCTTGAACTGTGTGACTGAATAAGTTGATGAAAAGCTGGCGGGTATTATTTGCAAAAGGCACCTTTCTTTTGTACGTGTCTGTGCAGATGTCCGGAGTCCAGCGGTTTGGAGGTGATGCATTAATCTGACACTCGTTTTCCTCTGGTGAAGTGTTCAAATTCAGAACATCGCCATTGATTTTTTTTTTTTTCCAGTTATTTACGGTTTTCAGGTTCTGTTTTGAGTTATTTCCAGGATTGAATAAATATAGCTGAATGAAATTGTGCATGTTTGGCTGGTAGCAGCTGATATCCTGAGATTTGTCCAAGTTTTTATAGGAAAAGAGACAGACAAAATGTTATTTTGACAAGTGATGATAATAAAGCCAACATTCTACTGCTGAGAGCAGTATGGAGGGAATATATGTCGACGCAATAAAACTGTCACTTTGCACTGTATGTGTTAACTCATCCTCCTGCATAAGACACTGTATAACCTCTGTGTTATTAGCTGTCAATATGGTACACAGCTCATATGGCTGTGTGGAGCAGAACAGTATATTTGTAATAAAGGATGTAAAGTAAAGGATGTATTGGAAGCTAAAACTGTGAGTATTGGGTTTAAAGGCACAGGGACATAGTGTATTTCTAGCTTAAAAGGTGTTTTATGTTGCTATCTGCTCTTAGAAATGGCATCAGAGGCTGTTTATTGCTCCTGTTTTTTTTTTTTGCTTTTTTCTTTCCTTAAAATTGAAGCTCTTTATTTCCTGGTTTGGTCTAAATCCAAGTGTGGTCCAAAGTCAATAAGCCAATGGGTATTAACTTCTGGACAGTGCAGGCACTGTGCACTCTTACGGGTCAAACGCGCATATTGTCATGGAGCTTATTTCAGCGGACAAAGAAAAATGATATTTGTGTGCAGCACTGAAAAGCAGAACTGGATACAAAGCAAACTGGTAGAAAGTTTAGTGCAGGTTGCGGTGCACCAGCTCTTTGGGAAGCTTAGCAATAGGTGAGCAGTGATGTTGATGGGTTTTTAAAGTAGTGAGTCCCTGGGACCAACATTTGGCCATCTGAGTGGGTTCCAGGATAATTGAGTTGCTTCCCAATAAAAATTGTTTTTTGACAAATTTTAGTGTTATATGGTTATAATTATATGAAGGTTTAAGATACAGAATTTTTTACCTGTGTTGGAGTATTTTCACTGGGGTTGGTATTCATACTTCTGCTTAAGTAATGGACCTGAAATCTTCTTCCACTTCTGGGTAGGGCACCCACAGCCTAACCTTGTGTGTTCCCTCTTAAAGGGATAGTTCACCCAAAAATGAAAATTCAGTCATTGTCTACTCAACCTTGTGCCGATTGAAGGTCAGGTTTAGTTTAGTCCACAAAACACTGTGGGAGTTTCGCAGGAAAATGGTGTTGCAGAATCTCTAAACAATGGAAGTAAATGGTGACCAGTTTTCAAACCTAAAAAAAGAAAAAAGAAAAAGAAACACCTGAAAAAAACAAAAACAAAACCCCAATACTGCTCATCTGATGTAATCCAAGTCTCCTAACCCAGTTCAGACGGTGTGCATGCACATGTGAAATGTGGCTCCATGCCAAGGCTCTACAGTGAAGATTTAGGCTAAAACATGGTGTAAGTGATGTTTTTCAAATCAGCTTGGCTTGTTGGGGCTTGTTGGATTACACCAGATGAGCATGGAGGGTTTTTTTTTCTTTTCCTATGCGAAACAGTAAAAAAAACAAAAAAACGGATGTGACCATATGGTTGTATGCTTTATCAAACATTAACTGATATTTATTTCTATGATTTCAAGACGTATTTGTTGTTCACAGTATGAAAAAAAAACAGGGTGTATTCCTCGGAGGTATTGGAGACAGGACAGGACAGGACAAGACAAGACAAGACAAGACAGAACTTTATTAATTCTGAAGGAAATAATTGTGCCAGATTGCATCAAAATTACAGTTACATAATTGGCACAGTGGTTAGCACTGCTGCCTCACAGCAAGAAGGTCCTGAGTTCAAATGCCCCACCCGGCTAGGGCGCTGGGGAGTTTGTTGCTGGGGCAGGGCCTTTCTGTGCGGAGTTTGCATGTTCTCCTCGTGTCTACGTGGGTTCTCTCCGGGTGCTCCGGCTTCCTCCCACAGTCCAAAGACATGTAGCATAATAGGTGTGAATGTGAGAGCGAGTGGTTGTTTGTCTCTGTGTGTCAGCCCTGTGATGAATTGGCGACTTGTCCAGGGCGTACCCCACCTTTCACCCAATGTCAGCTGGGATAGGCTCCAGCCCCCCTGTGACCCTTCAAGGATATGAATGAATATGAGTAACAATAATGGAGGATCACATATAAGTGAAATAAAAATGCTGATAGAATACCAACAGAAGTACCATACATTAAGAACAAGAGTAAGATAAACTCGAAAAAGTAATATTGGCAGTGATATTGAAGGGTACTTAAAAAAAAATATTACACATAATTTTAGAACTTTATTTAAATGTAATAGAAATGATATTGCACATGATAAAACATGAACATTCGTTGAGAAAAGTAATACTAAATATAGTATTGGTATTACTGATGATGACTTTACTGCATCCTTTCAGATTTTAATGCTTCAGAGACAGGACATATACCTGAACATCACTTGGTGAAGAGGCACATATAGTCATTATTTAAACAGTGCATTTACATTCACATTCAAGTACCCAGGCTACAATTGGCTTTCCTCAGTTAGATGATTTCTGAAACTCTCATGTAAATAAAAAACTTAGTTTTCTGCAACTATAAAATATTAAAAAGACCCATATAAAGACTCAAGACTGCATTTAAAGGCACGAGATTGAAAAACTCTGAGGTAGAGTTAAGAAAAGATCTGTTTGATCGGAGTCTCTACGCTCTATAAAACAAACATAAAACCAATTAATATTCTGTATGTTATTGCTGTGATCACAGGGTAGACGGTTCAGTCGGTGCACATGTGAACATGACTCTGTCTCCCAAAGCTACAAACCAAAGAACAAAGCCCTCCGTCTCTGTGATACAGTCAGAAGTCTGCTACTTCACAGTCCGAGTTGTGAACTCAAAGAATGCATGAAAGGTCTTTTAGAAGTTATAAAATCCTGTTGGGCATTGTCTAGTGTAAATTCTATTAACTGCCTTTGCTGCAGAAGGATGTTTTTCTTGATGACATTGTGAGACTCGTGTCTCACGTCTCACAGTCTTGAAAGTTTTGTCTTTTTTCATCAGACAAGACAGAGCTGCGCTGGAGATAAGTATCGGACTTTTAATGAATTTTGGCCGGAGCGGGGCTGATAAATGAAGCCAATGATTCCCTCACATGGACCGGGCTACTCGCCGCACGTCCCGAGACTGAAAAATGTTCACATCCAGGCCATTAGCAAACCTAATACTTTAAATGAGCCTCTTTCATTTTCTGTGGTTTTGTTGCAGGAGGGGTGGGTTGGGGGGGGTTTGGAAGTCCTCTGCTCCGTGATTTATTGCATTTACTGTAACGCTGTGCGGAAACGTTTAGACAAGACAAGTGGAAGAGAGTGCTCCGGCAAATTTGGCCTGATGTGTGGAGCTGTGAGAGCGTTAATATTATTCACAGGGGTACTTTTATCCCTGGCTTAGCTTTGTGTCCAGCTCAATTAAGCAAAGCTCATACACTTTCTCAGACACTGAGCCTCGATTATCATCAGAGGAGCTGCTGGCCACGTCCCACCAGCTTGTGTCCTCGCTCCCTTTCAGCTTTGTGAAAACACAGGGTGGTGGTGGTGGTGGGAGGGAGAGGGGATGGTGGGGGTCTAACTGGCCTATTTTCATGTGTCAGTCCAGGACACAGTGGGGAAACACAGTGGGCGCCTTGTGTGTTGATATTTCTTGGACATGTCGATTGCTCCGAGCCGGCTGAAACCTCCTTCTGGGACGAATCTCGTACTCCCCAAACAAGTGTTTCCTCGTCTTATTTAAGGGTCCCTCCGAGGACAAGAACAAGCAAAATATGACTCTGCCACATGACCCATGATCGACCTCTCCAAGCTGTGGGGAGATAAACTGGAGCAGCCGGGTGGTCATGGGTGAATTTTGAGACATGGGGCCCCTGGGCATGAATGGATGCCTAAAGGCTCTGTCCCAAACAGGCCCTTTACTCCCTGCAAGATCATCCACAATACACTGAATGTTGGCCCATTCCAGTTCAATATCTACTTTCTACCCTCATTTTATT
>JAJHUR010116023.1:0-17724 GCA_027495735.1 Lutjanus campechanus | reverse complement strand
AAGAGACAGGTGTGTGGTGTGTGTGTGTGTGTGTGCGTGCGTGCGTGTTATCTTTAAGCAGCATAAGAGTATCTCTGGCTCTCAGGAAGTGCCTTATCAACATCTACACAGAAGTTGAAATGCACTTTGAAGTTCTACCACTGCAGAAAAAGAAGGCTCCACTGAAAGCTGCAAGGTGACAGAGAAAGGTTGAATGAGGCAGACGGATGAAAACCGACCTCCTCCCGCTCCTCCCCACCAACCCGCAGTCAAACAATTGCGATCTCCACGCCTCTTTGTTCAGGACTCCCATCAGCCTCGCAGTGGGAGGTGTGGTCAGAAAGAGGAGGAAATTGCTGTGAATTTGTGGGTAATTGAAAACACCTATATCCCCCTGTGTCTCCATCTCTACCTGCTTTAAAAACCTCCACACCCCTTCTTCCTCCCCGGCGCCCACCTTCTATACCAATATGCTCCTAATGGCACCCCTTCCCCATCCTGTCCTCCATCTCCCACCGCACTGAATTGATGCAAACGATTGCGCGCCCATTTGCTGTCTGGAGGAGAGGTGACCCACTTGTGTGGTTTGCTCGCTGTCTCCTGCCCCACCTTCTCCCAATTGCAGGTATTGATGCCCCGCCATTGTTTCCCCCCTGCCCAGGGGGTGGAGTGGTTTGTGGGAAAATTGGGGGACCCCTCAGGTGTTTGATGGCTTTTATCGATTCGCACCAGACTCTCCAGCTCCCATTTACCCTCTGCTACGCTGTACAAGCTTTTTAGATAGCGGCTGTATCTGCTGCTATTGTTAAGTGGTATTATTCTGTTCTAGCGATGCATAAGCACATGTTTTTTTCTCATGTGTGGCTGATCAATGGAGGCAGGAGGAAATGTTGTGTCGTTTCTGCAGCTCAAATTAAAGCTGCTTTCAAATGTCTCTCGTTAATTGCAGCGTCTGTTATAATAAGAAATAAAAAAACCTCCATTTTTCTCTTTAACACCTGTTTTATTTTATTTTATTTTTTTGACTGGATCTTCAAACTTACATCCAGCACTAACATGAACATTTTAAAGAGACAGGTCACCTCAAAATCAAAAATACATTTTTATCCATCTAGATACTTTTGGTGTGAGTTACAGAGTTTTGGATCAGCCATAGCAATGTTTGCTTTTTCTCCAATATAATGTGTATAGTGTCTCTTTCCAGAAATCATGACCCGGTCACTCAAAATAATCCACAGACTTGTGAGCAGTTTCATGTAGAAAAAAACTTTCCTTCTGCAGTAGGATATACTAGAACTACTTTATTTCACAACAAAGTCTGTGGATTATCTTGATTAACTGGGTCATGATTTCTGGAAAGAGATGCTGGTTTTTAATTTTTGCAAATGTAGTTTTTTTGTGCTTTCAGGACCACAAGCAGAGGGCCATATTGTCACATTATATTGGAGAGAAGGCAGACATCTCTACGGCATGTATCTCTAAAACTCTGCAAATTGCACCAAAAAAATCTTGATGGATAAACAGCACTACAGGCCAGGGGAAGAATATGTATTTTTGATTTGGGGATGAACTGTCCCTTTAAGACATGGGCCTTCAACAGGGGGACCACAGCACCTAGAGTGCAGTCGTGAGCTAGCTAACCTGCTAAATCACTGTGTGGCATCTATCCATAACATATCTACGTATTACTGAAACATACTGGTCAATTAGCTGTATTATTATCCCAAGTGTGCAGACACTCTGTGACCCACAATGGATTATTTTGTAACTTCACAAGCAAGAGCCCTCTACCACAGAAAGCACTAGCGAAAGTGACCCCTGATCTAAATGGATAAAAAGAATTACTGGTAAGAGGAAACTATGTGCTTTTGGGGTGAAATGTCCCTTGAACAGTTTGATGCATGCTGTCATTGATCGATTGGTGGATGTAAATGTATAACAGTGCAATGTAGGAATAATAACTCACTTCTGTTTCTAACTTCTGCCTGGAATAACCCAGAATCACACAGTTCCACAACCAAAGTGAACATCAGTGCAGTTTGGTTGATGAAGCCTTGGATTCACACTGGTGAGGAGATATCACTATATTTGGACAAGTGTGCAGCATTCGCTTTTTGTGGAACAATTAAACAAGAGCAACTAGCAGGTTAGCACTGAGTGTTAACAATTTCAAACGCACATTTGCATTTAAAAATGTAGGTCTGAAACATTTCCCACACAGTTTAACAGATATGAGGACATGTAACACTGTAAATGCCTTAAATTAGTTCAGTTTAACCTGCAGCAGGTTCACAGTGGTGGCTCTGTCCATGAAGGGATGATAAGCATGATAAAGGTACTGCTGTGTAGCATGTTACCATCTTGATGTTACATCAGAAATCCCTACTGAGTCGTCAATGAAGATGAGACTATTGGCTTGATTTACGGTGTCCAATATGGTTCAAAGTAATCTCTGCTGTATTCACAATATACAGAAAAATTAAGCCCCTGCACTGTCTGTGCAGCTAGCTTACTGGTAAAGAGCACTTTATAGCAAAGTTACATACTTGTCTTTCTATTTACTGGTCAATCTGTTCTGATGAGGCAAAATGCAGGTTTTTGCAGTCAAGAGTGCAGTACTGTCACAGCACAATAATGGAGTTGCCATGGGGGATGTGGGGGGAATAGGGCCCCCCACCCAGAGGATTAATCCTACAGTCTTTGGTAATCCTCTGAATTTTCCTCTCATGCCACCATGAAGTCAAAATTTGAGTTTTTGACTGAGATGTCTGATATGCACATATGTCTTTATTTAGTGCCATCATCAGGTCAAATTTTTAATTTTGGTAGATTCTGTAGATCTGGTTAGCACCCAGGTGTCAGTGACCACCAATGCTATTTGCACCCAGGGTATAAACAACCATATAAGATATTTATACCTGGTTGCATATAGCCTAGTATGGCAGAGGCAATCACCCAGGTGTCTGTGGCCAACAATGCTATTTGCATCCAGTGTGTAAATAGCCAACGGGGCTATTTACACCTGGGTGTATATAACCTATGGCATGGCAGAGACAAGCATGCAGGTGTCAGTAGCTAACAGTGCTATTTGCACTCAAAGTGTAAATAACTAATGATGCTATTTACACCTGGGTATATATAACCTGGCGTGACACAGACAAGCATCCAGGTGCCAGAAGCCGACAATGCTATTTGCACTCACGGTGTATAGAGCCAATATGGCTATTTACACCTGAGTGTGTATAACTTAGCATGACAGAGCCAAGCACCCAGGTGTCTGTAGCCAACAATGTTATTTACACCTGGTGTGTAACTAAAGAATGTGGATATTTACACAGACGTGAACAAACTAGTTTTGGTGCCTAAAGCTAACCAAACTGTGACTGAAAACTGAAAATAGAAACACACAAACAAACAAGCAAACAAACAAACAAACAAAAATTTATACTAAATTAGTTAGCACTTTATAGCTAAATTAGTGGATCAGGTCAGGTGTAAATAGCCAAATAGCTGTTGTATGACTATTCTCACCTGGCTAACCAGTTGCAAAACTAATGACAATCTCAGTAGCCTCAACTGTACTTTGTGTTTAGTTATCATTACCAAATGTTAACATTCTAACATGGTAAACAATTATACCTGCTAAACATCAACATGCTAATGTTTAGCAGTTAGCTACAGCCTCGGAGGTGCTGGTGTGATCTGGTTGTTGGGTATATTCTTCATGCAGTCAAGACTAGTGGCAACAGTAAGTTACAGCACGTTTCCTGTTAATCTTGCACCTTCCTTTCCAATGCAACCGTCTGCACATCAAATAGCTCTCTGCAGCAGACAGGAAGTTCCCCCAGCCTGCAGATGTTGCCACATGAACATCTGAGAGGCCTGATAGGAGCCTCTATCAACCATGTCACTTCCCCTGTTCCCTGGCTCAGCAATGAGGAACAACTAGGTAGCCATTTTACACACTCACTCACATCTGAAGTAGTGAGTGAGTGTGTGCGTGTGCGTGCAGTGGGTGGGTTGTGGGTTCTTTCTGGATGGTTAGCCTTATCTTCCCTCCCATGCACATTCACAATATATGCTGCGCCAGATGGCCAGAGAACACAGAGCTGCTAATGGCACCACTTGATCATGTCTTCGCTCCGCTATAAATCAGTATATTAACAACGTACATAAATGCCATACACAGAGTGTTTGATTGATCCCCATGTGACGCATAAAGCCATTCATAAACGCAGAGGAAACACTTAAAGGACAATGTAGATTTAGCCATGCGTGCCTGAGTGTTAGTCCACGGCAGTGATCTCACAGGCATTAACCACAATTTAAATACATTTACTTGAATTTAATTAGAATGGCTCTTGATGCTCACATTTACATATATGTTGAGTTTATAAGGAGGTGAGATCACTGATGAACATGTGGGGAGAGTTAATTGGCCTGAACATATGACTCAATGCTGAAACAGCTTTTATTTTTGAAGTTCATTTTAAACAAGTGGTTATGAGTTCAAATCCAAGAGAGAGCTGTCAGATTCCACACACACATACACACGCACACACGCACACACACACACACACACACACACACACACACACACACTGGTTAATGAGAGGTAGTGTGTCTATAGTAATACATTACTGCTCCCGTGTGGTGAAATACAAGTCGTGCTGCACTTTTAAAGGGTCATTTCACCCAAAATAAGAAAGAAGGCATGTGTTCTCACTTATATTTGATGGTATTTCTACATGCAGATTGGTCACCTGTCCAGGCTGAGACATATCTGTCTTGACATTTCTGCCTCCACAATAACACAATGGAAATGAATGGGGTTTTGTTTGTGGTACACAAAGCAATGCAAAATGCTCAGCTTTCCTTAGATACAAGTAGGACTATAGGACTATTTCTCCTGGACCATGAATGAATGCTGAATGAAAATTCTAATTCAGATCTTTGATATAAAAGGATTCAGCTTAACCATCTGGCACTGGTCCAATAGGAGTAGAAAATGTGCTAAAACATGACTGAGGGGAAGTATGGTCTATTGAAAAATACCCATACACTACACTATAAAACCTGGCTGAATGTACCTGAAAGGAATTGTGTGTCGGATTAACTCTTTCCCTGTCAGCATGTTAGTTTCCAGCCAGTGCCAGCATTTTTGTCAAAATTCACTGATTTTTCAACGCCCACAGAATATTCAGCTCAATGAATATGTTCACATGGAATCTATCAAAAGAAAGAACCGCTCTGTGCCCGGATCGCGGTGCCCTCTGTCCGGCTGCGGCCTGAGTCCCAGGGGCTGGTCGGTGAGCAGCCTCACTGTGTCCTGGCTGCTGCAGGGGTCTGGAGACTGCAGCACAAACAGCCCCACTCTGCGGCCGGGCTCTGTGGTCGGGTCATGATGCTCTCTGACCCACGAATCTGCTGCTGTGCACCGATGTTTTCATGCTGCATAACATCGTCTTCTCCTGCTGCTCAATTCTGGCGGTTCCCTTCTTCTTCGAGTGACAGTTTTTTGTTAGATGATGCATCACAGCATCCCCTGCCAGCTGGCAGAAAACAGCTATTGACTCCCTCTTTATTCATAAAGGGCTCATGCTTAGGTAACAAAACCACAATGACTCTTTTTTTCAGGTGATTTTCCACCAATGAAAACTCAATGCCATATTCTGACAATAAACCTTCCTAAATCTTATATACTGGACCTGTTAGCCTTGTTAGCAACTAGACTTAATGGCTAACATCCCATTTTTGTGTATACCTAACAGAAAATGATGGATTATGTATATATTGTTGTTATTTACTTATTTCTGCAATTCAAATTGTGCTTTGACATTCTCTCTCTCTCTCTCTCTCTCTCTCTCTCTCTCTCTCTCTCTCTCTCTCTGGTTGTCCCCAAAAGGTTATTACAACAGAAAGAACCCTCGCAGCCTAACCAGGACTTCCCACCAGAGAGGAACATGCACTATTTAGGTGAACTGATTCTTTAAAACCTAATTTGTATTCCAAGTAGTTTGAAAGTGCTTCCCAAGTCCCAGTGCTAATAAGAGTTTACAGATCTTTCATGAGAATAAGCTCATTGTGTTTTATGACAGCACAATGATCATTTTGTTTAAAGCTGACAAATGCAAGATTAGAAATATGGTTGAATGCTCCAAATACAAACACAATGAATTCAATCAAACAGAAAAGAAGTCACCAAGTCATATGCCTGTGTGCATTCATTATACTGAAACCAGTCTTAGTATGTCCATGATATCAATCAATACAATAGAAATTTTCTCAAGATAAAACTGCACATTTTAGGCTGCGGTCACACATACAGGAGTTCAGGACATGAATGACACAGACATGTCCTTTCTATTAGTTGAGGCTGCAAGTTCACTGGTCAAAGTTACAGCTTTAGAGTGTCCTTTTATTGAGACACACCTGTGCAATAATCCTGCTGTTTAATCAGTGTCTCTATATGACACCTGTCAGGTGGATGGATTATCTTGGCAAAGGAGAAGTGCTCACGAACACAGAGTTTAACAAACTTGTGAACATAATTTGAGAGAAATAAACCTTTTGTGTGCTTGGAGGAAGTCTTTTACTTAAAATGACTTGAAAAATGGGAAAAACAAAAGTGCTGTTTACATTTTTGCTGAGTGTATATTTCCTTTGACTGCGCGTCCCCTAGTTTTGATGTTCTAGACTACTGCGCGATTTGATGAAACAAAAAACTCATATTGCGATTATTTTGACTGAAATTACGAATGCGATTTGCAATACGATTAGTGGAAATGATCAGTTTTGCATTACAACGTTCACTGAAAGAAAAACAAACTTAAAATTGCTGTGATGTGATATTTACGACATTTATTGAGGTCTGAACCAAACCAACCATGTTTTCTTTCATCTGGAAAACAAGATTTTTAGGCCAGGTCATCTATGCAACACTACAGTATCTCATTATGATGATGTTTTCTCACACACTTTTTCCTTTTTCAAAAAAAACTGCGATTTGGATGTCGCACTTGACCATATTGTGATTCTATTGCAATTGTGATTAATCGTGCAGCCCTGTTCAAAACAATGAAGCAAAAGAACCCTCTTGGATGCCCCTATGATAGAGATAATTTGATAAATGGCCTCTAGAGTGGCCCAGTGTCCAAGCCAATGTGATAAAGTAGCATGGCACAACTTTTGGAGTGCTGGTGCACTTTTTATTTCTTCCGCCCCCTCCCCTCAGACAGGCTGAGTCCACCCCTGTTTGACTGCTTGCTCTTGTAAATGTGGCCTGTTTCTGCTCCGTCTGCAGGTCCTCCATGCTATTCTAGCCCTGCTGTCTCTTGTGCTGGAATGGGGCTGTGTCATGAGTTAGCTTGTGAGGTTGGAGATCAGTGTCAGTTTGCAACAAGGGCTCTATATTTAGTCAGCGAGGGGACTGGGTGACCCACTCTGACTGCAACCCACTGGTCAGACACACTCCTCTGGACCCCCACACTCTCTTTCACCTGCCGCCTGTTTCTGTTTGATCCGTGTGTCCTGGTACCACGTGTGTTTCTTATTGAACAGGAGGTGAGTTATAAATACTTTATTTCCTGCAGTGTGAATGTTTACTTTCCTCTTTTCCATACTGAGATTTTTGAAAATTTCACTCTAGCATCTCCATAACACCATGACATGCTGATGGGACGTAGAGAATGGCTCTGCTGCTGGGCGATGGAGCTGTCATCTGCGGCCTGCTGAGGATACAGCTTGATGATCAGTGAAGTGGTGGTTCGAGGCGACCATGTGCCAGTCTGAGGAGCCAGAGGCCAGACTGGGCCTGAGCAATCCTGACCCGCTGGTCAGAGAGGCTTTCCTCATGGCCCATGACTACATTGACTACGTGACCACAGGGGGGGCAGATGGCATCATGGGTCCTGCCCCCACAGCCTGCACCGCGGCCCTGCGCCACGCCGGGGACGAACTCCTCACCCGCTTCCCCATCTTCTTCAGGCGCTGGCCTCGCGTCTTCCAGGACGTGACGGAGAACACGGCCTGCCCCATGCTCCTGAGCATCCTGGACGAGCACTTTTTTCCCCCCATCCCCAGGGGGCAACGCAGGGACCTGGCCTGGAGCGCTGTCCTGTCAGTGTATGTGCTGGCCGGACAGATGGCGCTGCACTGCCACGAGAGGGGCATGGAGGTGGTCCTGCCACAGCTGAAGGAGTGTGTGGGCGCCTACGTGGAGAGAGTCATCTGTCCTGAGATACGAAACAAGGGAGGATGGGTAAGTGTTCACAAGTCAATATCTACAGTTCATGATATTTAATATTATAAAGAGTGAGTGGGCTTTTGGCAAGCAGTTGCATCATGGGAATTATAGGCTCCAGTGTTTTTGGAGCTTAACCTGACTAAAAGTCAGGGTGTTTCAGTCTTTGCTGCTTCAATTTAAACAATTCTTTTTAAAATCTGTCTTTCACATGTCCCCGATGTTTATGTTGCAATACTAAATCACTGCTGTGCCCCCTTAAAGGGAAAATTCACCACTTTTTATGTGGATGTGTCCAGTCAGTGTTGATGGTAAATATAGTAGTGCTGTCAATCGATTAATATATTTAATCGCGATTAATCTCATGAATGTCATAGTTAACTCGTGATTAATCGTACATTAATTGCACATTTTTATCTCTTATAAATGTCCCTTGAATTATCATTTTAATACTCTTATCAACATGGAAAAGTGGATAGGCTTGCCTTGTGCAAATGTTTTTTTATTGAAAACAACGTGTAGTGTTATATTTCACACTACTTAATGCACTAGATTCATACTTTTCCAAATTACCTCTGTGTTAAATATTGTCAGAGATGCTGCATACGGACGGATTTACCTCCATCAGCTGGCGGTAATGAAATGCGCTAAATGCATTTCAGACGCTAAAATCTCCCGAAGAATCCAATCCAAACATAGATGAATGAAAGGTTGTCTAATTTGTGATCAATGACTTTATTAAGCGGACTGCATCTAACACAGCGACACGCACCGTGCAGCCTTGATGGAGACGCTGTAACGTCTGACCGCAAACAAAGTAAGTGATCCGTGTCAGCTTAATATCATGACTTTAAAAGCACCGAATTAACGAATTTCGTTATAACAAAATATGAAGAATTGTAAAATATAATTTCTTTGAGGCTGTTCAGTCAGTCTAACGAAGATCAAGTGTGGCTTGTTCAGTCAATATTGTTCATTATTGATAGTGCTGAAATTATACTTTCTGCCTAAAATAATTGATACCTTGATAATACACTACCTACCAGCCTTAGGGTGGAGCAGCCATTCACTACATGATGTGTTGTGAAATGCACACACATTAATGTGGCGGCTGCAGAGTCGTCGTCGTGGCCACAGCTTATAAAAACTACAAGTTCACTTGGTCACAATGAACGTTAATCTCGCGATAAAAAAAATGACGCCGTTAAAATTGATTTGCGTTAACGCGTTAATAACGCGATATTTTTGACAGCACTAAAATATAGTCAACTGAAGCAATAAATTCGTCAGTGCTGCTACATAGACCAAAAAAGCTGAGTTCTCCTTTTCACAGAACTGTGCCTGCAGTACCTGCATGTCCCAGGGTGCATTGTGTGCAAGCTTCTCACGCTCATGTTGCTGTGTATCACCACCCTAGCCTATTACTTTGTCACCCAAAACATAGTGTTACATGACAGAAATGCTCATCTAGCATGCCTCCTGGAGGAGGACTGGAGGAGACTAGAAATCCAAGCTGAAACAGCCTGTAGTTCTTCCTTAACACCAGTGACATCAGTGTGACATCACTAAATGTAAGAAGAACAACAGAATTTGTAGCAGGGGAACTCAGCTTTTTTCTGTCAATACAGTTGCACTGGGGAATTTATTGCTTCAATTCACTACACACTACACAACACATGAAAAGTGGTGAATTTTCCCTTTAAAGTGGCACTGCTGTGATTCAGTATTGTGGCATAAACATCAGGGACACGAGAGAGATAGATTTCAAAAAAAGAATTGTTTAAATTGAAGCAGCAGAGGCTGAGAGATCCTGACTTTTAGTCCACAGTTTGGACCAAGCTCCAAAAACACTGCATCCTAAACTTCCCATGATGCAACTCGTATTTCATCAGAGCTTAGCAAAAGCCCACTTCCTGCAAACACCATGGGCCAGGTTTTAACACAGGCTGTCTTAAAGGTTTGATCTGTATCACCAGAGAAGAGAATACTCAAGTAACGTCATGTTAGTTATTTGCTCAGACTTGACAACTGTTTTCACTGCTGTGTAGTTCTTGACTTTAAAGGGACAGTTCTCCCCAAAATAAAACATACACATTTAAATGTTGTCCTGTAGTGCCATTTATCCATCTAGATAGTTTCTTTCTGCATAGAAATCTATGGGAACTACTTTCTTTCTAATAAAGGTGTATTTTTGATTTTGGGGTGAACTGTCCCTCTAACAATTAAAATCAGTGGAGTTCCACTTTAAACACCAGTTCTGTGTACTATTCATTTGGACAAATCCAGAGTTTTTAAGGCTCGGGGTTACACACAGAGAATTCCACTTGCCATGTTTGCTCTGGTCAGATCCCTACATGTTTGTTTCCCATGCAAAGTTGCCAGAGCTGGATTAACTTGCTAGGGGGGCCCAGGGTAAAATATGAGACCTATTGACCCCCCTGTTTGTGCACCCGACAGACACCAGCTCTGCTCAGAGTTTGGTGACATTATCTTAACCGATTTGCTGTGTGTCAGTGAGTTTACGGTATTTTCTAAAACATACATTTAATTAGGAATGCATAACAATAATATTTATAAAATAGATTTTAACATATGTGGTTTCCTGTCAGAAAAGGTTGTCTGACAGCAAGGTAAAGGGGTCAAAATATTATAAATATAGCATACATTGAAAGCGGTCTAGATTTTTTTAGGTGTCTAAAATACAATTTGCTGCTGACCCTGTCCACAACAGTACAAACTGGGGGTGTGTCGCCATCTACTGTAGGTATTATGGATAAGTATCTCATGCAGCCCCACTTCAAAAAATCAAAAAATTTGCACCATAAACATCAGCGACATGTGAGAGACACTTTGGAAAAAAGGAATGGTTTAAACTGATGCAGCACTTTTAGTCCATGTGGGTCAAGCTCCAAAAACACTGGATCTTACTGTTCCCATGATGCAACTCGGCCTGTCATTTCAGTTCACATTGTTCTTTAATGATTAACATTTTCAAAATAATTTTCAGTTATACAAATAACCACAAACTCTTTGCCAGATAGTGAACTTTTGGGACCTCTGAAGCTGTGGAGCTCACTGTACTTGCCTGCTTCACCTGGTTGCTAACCTAGCCTTAAAGGAACAGTTCACCCCAATATCAAAAATACATGTTTTTCGCTCTAATATAATTGGACTACATGCTACTCACCTTATGGTGCTCAAGGCTACAAAAAAAAAAAAAAGAAAAAAGAAAAGAAAAATTCAAAACTTCAAAACCAGTGTCTCTTTAGAGAAATCATGAACTGCTTTTTTTTTCTGCAGTAGAATCTACTGTAACTACTTTAGAAACTGCTTGCAACGAGATCTGTGGATTATCTTGAGTAACCGGGTCATTATTTTTCAATAGAGATACTGCTGTTGAAATTTTCAATTTTTGGGGGGGTTGCTTTGAGCACCATCAAGCGAGTGCCATCTAGTTCCATTGTATTGGAGAAAAGGCAGGCATCTCTAAAGCCGACATCTTAAAACTCTGCACCAAAACTGTCTATCTAGATAAACGGCACTTTTGGCAATTTTGGGGTGAAGTGTCCCTTTAAAGTCTGTACATCAGCATACTTTTCTGAACACTAAACGCAAAAAAATCTTCCTTTAATTTCTGCATTATCACAGTATATTGTACTGAGATGTATAATTTTATGTGATTCATCTATTTGTTCCTAACAGAGTGGCTTTGTGTCACGCTTTGGAGAGAAGCTGGGTCTGGAGCGCCAGGTGAAAAAAGTGTGCTGCTGGACACTGCTGGCGTTGGCCATGAGCATCCTCACCTACTTCTTGTGGAAAAGAATGAGTTAGCCAACACTGCCACCTAGTGACCACAAGCACAAACTCCCAAAGAGTGAGCTACCATATTAAAATGTCAGTACAGATATTTTACTGAGTATCTTTTAATTCTGTAAAAACCTGTCAATCATTAAAATAACCCACACACATCCGTGTTATTGACATGTGACAGCATATCTAATTTTCTGCTCAGATCAGATGTACAAGCTATAGTGGTAACTTGTGATGTAAGGAGGATTTAAGCCATTCCAGTAGTCACATGCTGGCAAACACTGTTAGCTAACTATGCTGTTTTGCAGTAGTTTATGAACTTTGAGCTGGTATTGTAAAATTGATATGCATGGAGCTGCGTGGCAGCCGTGCACCAAGTCTACATGTAGTGAAGAGCAGACTGAGATCAGCTGTGTTTCTGATTGTCTTTAAGGTGTTTTATTACAGGCCTTCAAGATCTGTTAGCTGCATTTGTTTTGTCACTGTTTGGCTGACCATGTAATGTCAGACTGTTCACACAGCAATAAACATCAAGCTTTCAAAGACAACTAATGAGTTCATTTAATTACTATTCACTTATCTGCCTTTGTTACTCATTTTACACAAGATTTCAGTTCTAGCAGTCACTTCATGTACAGTGACTACATCTGCTTTTATGAAAACCTTAACTATCTGTAGCAGTACATTTGCTGAAGTATTGTACTTAAGTACAAATGGGGTACTTGACCTTTACTTGAGTATTTCCTTTTTATGCAACATCATGTCTCCTCCATTACATCCCTAAGGGAAATAATATAGCCTTTACACTACATTTGACTGACAGCAGTTACTTCCCAGATTAAAAATTCTCATACCACACTCAGACAACCATGTAACTCAAAATCTGATTTGAAATTTGATTATTTTAAGGATTTTGTTTCAATTTTAGTGTTCAGAAAATTTTATTTAAGCTTCAACTTCCACTATTCAATTGCAGTAAAATAACTTTAAGCAAGTGTGAACCAGACCATTTTGGTCCTCACAGAACAAACATTTTCTCATGGACTATCTGCTATAGGTTTGTGTAATGTTATGTGAGCCTTAAACCTTTACAGCAGTAAAATACAGAATCCTGTGAAACAAGACCATTTCCCTGCAGAAAAATATTTATAAATCTTGCTGAGTTTACAGAATTTAAATGAACTTTTAGTCTTTTCATAGTGTGAAATTATTTTTAAACATCTGAGCACTTTTTCCCACCGTTAACTCCCATTTATTTATCCATATTATTTAAATTGGTCTATTATACTCTAAGCCATAAAAACCAGGACATCAAATCTTCAATATGAAGAACTTTTATTAACATGAACAGCAGACAGAACACTGAAAACTGGAAAAGACTTGGAACGTTACATTTCACGGCAAAGATTTAAACAGCTTTGTAAGAAGGGTGCATTTAGGCCAGCTCCTCCTCACCCTCCTCCTCAAACTCTCCCTCCTCCTCGGCAGTGGCATCCTGGTACTGCTGGTACTCAGACACCAGGTCGTTCATGTTGCTCTCGGCCTCGGTGAACTCCATCTCATCCATACCCTCGCCAGTGTACCAGTGGAGGAAAGCTTTGCGCCTGAACATAGCTGTGAACTGCTCGGAGATGCGCTTGAACAGCTCCTGGATGGCAGTGCTGTTGCCAATGAAGGTGGCAGCCATCTTCAGGCCACGGGGAGGAATGTCACAGACGGCGGTCTTGACGTTGTTTGGGATCCATTCAACGAAGTAGCTGCTGTTCTTGTTCTGCACGTTCAGCATCTGCTCGTCCACCTCCTTCATGGACATGCGGCCACGGAAGATGGCAGCCACAGTCAGGTAGCGGCCGTGACGTGGGTCGCAGGCAGCCATCATGTTCTTGGCGTCGAACATCTGCTGGGTGAGCTCTGGCACAGTGAGTGATCTGTACTGCTGGCTGCCTCTGCTTGTGAGGGGAGCGAAGCCGGGCATGAAGAAGTGCAGACGGGGGAATGGCACCATGTTGACGGCCAGCTTACGCAGGTCAGCGTTAAGCTGTCCGGGGAACCTGAGGCAGGTAGTGACGCCGCTCATGGTGGCAGAGACCAGGTGGTTGAGGTCACCATATGAGGGGGTTGTGAGCTTCAGGGTGCGGAAACAGATGTCGTACAGGGCCTCGTTGTCAATGCAGTAGGTCTCATCTGTGTTTTCTACAAGCTGGTGGACTGATAGTGTGGCGTTGTAGGGCTCAACGACTGTGTCTGATACTTTGGGGGAAGGCACCACGCTGAATGTGTTCATGATGCGGTCGGGGTACTCTTCACGGATCTTGCTGATGAGCAGAGTGCCCATACCGGAGCCCGTACCACCACCCAGAGAGTGTGTGAGCTGGAAGCCCTGCAGGCAGTCGCAGCTCTCTGCCTCCTTCCTCACCACATCCAGGACAGAGTCCACCAGCTCTGCTCCCTCTGTGTAGTGACCCTTGGCCCAGTTGTTTCCAGCACCACTCTGACCTGTAACATAATAATCCAGATTAAGCCTCACAGCACTTAATAAGAGGCTGCAAACTGCTGGACAAATTAACTAATAATTACCAAAAACAAAGTTGTCTGGCCTGAAGACCTGGCCGAAAGGTCCGGACCTCACAGAGTCCATGGTGCCTGGCTCCAGATCAACCAGCACTGCACGGGGCACGTATTTACCACCTACAAAGAGCAGAAAAAAAGTTAAATTTAATACCAAGAATGCAATTTACAATTCAAAGCGTGATCAAGATCAACCCTTCCCAAAAACAAAGTGGACTTTAATGAACTTTTCAACTTTAAGTAGTGTCAAAATCATGTTTAAGAAATGTTAAGGCCTAAAAACTTAAGATTAAAATGAATCAGGGCTGCTTTAAACTTACCTGAAGCTTCATTGTAGTAGACATTGATCCTGTCCAGCTGCAGGTCACTGTCACCATGGTATGTACCAGTTGGGTCAATGCCGTGTTCATCACTGATCACCTCCCAAAACTACAAAAAAAAAAAAATGTATATAATATTAGCATACATATTAGAATAAGCCAAGTTTGTTTGCACCTAAAAAAGGACACAGTATAACTAAGCAATGTGCATACATTAATAGATGCGCGTTAGTCACCGTTGTATTTGTTATTTTTAAGTCTGTTTTAATCGATTATAGTGGTTTTAATAAATATATGGCGATTATGAAACACTTGAAACTCGATTTCCCGCCGTACTGACTTAGGCGCGCGCGGCCCGACCCCCTATTGGCTGCGACTCATAGGTTATGAATTTGAACATTCCTAGCTACGTCACTAACCGCCAACACCGCCCATTTCAGGCAAAAGCCGGCGCAGTTCAAAAACCACTGCCAAGTAGGCCTCAACGGCCCGGGAACCGTTACTAAACAAATTTATTTTAACTCAATTAAAAAAAAAACTCTAAAAACATACGTGTAAAGACAGTTACATAATTCACACCTCGTTACAAGATTACAGTACCTTTTTTCTATCGACAGTCTTCACTTCCCTTTTTTTTCGCATTGCAGTGACCCATTACATTTGACAAATGATGGCGATGTGAAGATATTTCATAAAAGCTCGAGAAACGTTCAAACCGTTATTTAACGGTTTTAAACATGTTTGCTACAACAGGCAGTCTACTTAACATTATTTTGACGGAAAATTTTAACATAGAAAAATGCGTTAATTGATTTTTTTCGGCTATACTTCGACGCATTACGGCGTTAAAGACAACCCACAAAGCCATCAGGCTTAAATTAAATGTTTGAATGCAATATCAATAAGTAGGACACGTTGATATTCCCAGGGTGTGGTTTCTGGGACGCATACAGCCACAAAGCACCGGCTCCCAGAGTAAAGAACACGGTGTTTCTCAACGAAATCTCTCGGATTCTTAACCAAAATGAAAAGATAACTTCACTAACCTTGGCACCAATCTGGTTTCCGCACTGGCCGGCTTGAAGATGCACAATTTCCCTCATTTTGCTTTCTGGAGGTAGACTGGACCTTTCGATGAATGACTTTGCCTTTCTTTCTGTGCGTGTTCAACGGCTAAACTCCTTCCTTTATAGTACAGCTGAACCCGCCTTTCAGCCCTCAGCTCGAACGTCTATTGGCTTATTCGACCAAGCCTGCTTAACATGCACGAATTTAGACCAATCGTGTGCTCGCTACCTTATCCGCGATTGGTCTAATCCGCCTGCCAATCACATTCATCTCAACCGTATGACTAACGTGTAATCTGTAGACGTTGGCCTACTTCCCTCATCATGGCGGAAAAGAAATGCGACACTGACAACAGATTTTATTCAGCATTTCACTGCCGCGTGCTAACGGCTGCATAAATCAGTGAAACGTTTATTTCGTCGATCGAAGGAAGACATTTTAATTTAATATATTGTAAGACAGCAGTCGTACTTAACTGTTAGTTAGCCACAGTCCACGTGGCTGACTAACAGAACACAATGGTCCAGTTTAGAAGTTTCAGCAGCGGAAACTGTCGCAGGGCTGGACATGACTGGTGTGGCTGCAGCACTGATTTTCAGTCATGTGCCTCTTAGGGCCAGAGAGGCTACAGCTTTTCATTCCAGCTCAGCACAACAGCAGCTGATTTCACTTATTTGTTCCCCTTTTCTGGTTCAGTGTGTGGTAATGAACTGATGTGCAGTTTGTTTGCCATGAAAAGCTGCATTCTTTGCCTTGATGGCCCATGATTGAAACCACAATAACAATAACAACATAGTTACAATAAAGTCTTAATGAATAAAGATTTGTGCTGAGTCAGACATAAAGAAATTACTAGTCATGCTGAGGAACATTCACATTTTAGATGTGAACACAGTGCAGGCCCAGGCCTGTAAGATTATCAGCAAAACAGTGAACCTGAAGAGTACAGCCCTGATCGATGTCATGGTTATGGTCATGCATGTGATGGTTAAGTAATGCAGTAGAGACAGATTTGATGAACACATTCAGAATCAAGAAATTCTTGTCCACATGATGTCCATTACACCAAACCTCTAAAGTCTATATGACGTGCTTTCATCCAGTCTGAATCATGGATGCGTTATGGCAGAGATATTCAATTACTGTTAAGAAGGGCCAGATCTGAAAAAAACAAAAACAAAAACAAAAAAAACATGAAGTGCCAAGGGGCTGGAAGTTCACATTTCCTATGCCTGTCCTCTGTACAGGGTTGGGAGGGTTACTTTAAAAATGTACTCAGATAAATTTAGGATTACCAGTTAAAACCTAATCCATGTATCACAAAATTGAAGTAATGTAACTTGATTACTGTGTTACATTTGTTTGACCTTAATACCATATGGTAAATTGTTTAGCCTATAATGTTTTATGTTCATTATAGGTTTATTAATTGTTTGTCCAGCTGTTTCTTCTTTTGTTATGCATGAATGCATGTTAAGATAAATGACAGTAATTGTGTGCATTTAAATGTACTTTGTTAAGTTTGCTCTTCACACTTCACACTCAAACCTCAAATAAATGGCCTGGTATTAGTGAGAGTATTGACAGGTTAGCTAGCTATAACTGGATTTCTGTGTAGTTTACATTTGCAGTTGGTCAGTATAGCTAAAATACACACACACACACACACACACACACACATATATCTTGGGCTGATAATTGCATATCACAGCTATCGATCTACATCAATCATCTATA
>JAJHUR010116022.1:0-11302 GCA_027495735.1 Lutjanus campechanus | reverse complement strand
TCATTTTAAAAGTTTTTTTTTTTTTTTTTTTTTTTTTTTTTTGATAGGACATGCTTTGCCCCAATTAAAAGTTAAAAAAAAAGGTTTAAAGAAAATTTAAAAAAAGAAGAAAGAAAAAAGAGCATACTAATAATCATTATCTAAAGTAACAATTACGACTAATACACTCACAGTTTACCCAATAGTTTATCTGTGCAATAAGTGATCATGAACAGGCTGCAGGGAACAGTCCTCCAGAAGCGTGAAGAAAAAACAGTTTCCATGAACTTTAACAAAGTCTGAGTAAATTTGAACTTGTTGTCACACTGACTGTACACTCGTGTTTGTTTGTCTTGCAGGCAGTTTGTGTTGTAAGGTTACCTTCAGAGAGAGCTCCACGTCGAAGTCTCTGGCCCGCAGAAACTTGATGAGAAAGCCGTCGGAGAAGGTCCTGACCGCGGACAGCTCTCCGGCCTGCAGCGCTCCCCGCCTCAGGCTGCTCACACTCGGCCCGAGCTGCTCCGAGTCGTCCGGCAGTTCACTGAGCTGAGGCCCGTTCATGTCGCACCCAGGTCCGCTTACATTTCACTGACAGCCCGCTGATACTGCTGCTGCTGCTGCTGGAGGACAGAGGAGGAGGGGAGAGACTACAAATGAAAGAAACGTGTGTGTGTGTGTGTGTCTGTGTGAGTGAGAGAGAGAGAGAGAGAGAGAGAGAGAGTGTGTGTGTGTGTGTGTGTGTGTGTGTGTGTGTGTGTGTGTGTGTGTGGTGTGTATAATTTTGTGATAAGCACAGATTGAACACACTGACCACAGTTGGAGCAGTTGAACAGGTTCAGTCTCTGAGAGGTGTGTGAGAGGTTCAGTAATCATTACTGTTCATTATTTTGCATTTTAATTTCTAAAATAAATCATCATATTCACCAGCTGCTATATCGGGAACTTTCTGAAGGAACAAGTTGTTCTGAAGAAACTTCCACCAAAATGTGTCAACATCTCCCTCTGCTGGTCAGCAGCAGCTACTGCAGAAACTCTCTGAACTGTCTCATGATCATGGGCCCAACTGTGAAGCTGCCTCACTGTCTGTCTTCAGTGGTCAAAAAATATTGTGGATGTGTACACATATATGTGATGTCATGGTTGTAAGTATATGATTCCACTGTCCATAATGTATGTCAAATGAATGTCATCACTATGTAGCCTACAAATGCTTGTAGATTTTGAATTATTCAGCGAGTGGGCAAAATAACATGAACATCTGGACACTGTGATGCAGTCCTTGTAATAAATCCTGACTGGAACATTGACACTGCGTTGTAGTTGTACTGACCAGGCCTGTACTGAGTTTGATGGGTTGTATTATAGATTTATTTATGTTTTGCTTGTTTTTTTTTAAATGCAAATAAAAGGATAAAGTGGTTTTACACTGCCTTCAGACAACTCCAGTTTGTCTACATCGTGTTATGTTTTTGTGATAATTCCTAAGATTTTCATCTGATTTCTAATATTAATTTAATACAAACATTATTCAGCCTATGCAAACATGATGCTGCTACCACAGGTGTCACCATGTCAACCAGAACAGAAATCTTAAGGTTATAACATTAAAGTGGATTAATTTGTTTATAGCATTAATTTAAACTCTTGAAACCTGACCTTGAAATGGCACATTGGTAAAAGAAAACATTGTAAATAATATGTAAGAAGCATCAAACACCTGAACTGTCACATGACATCATACTGGACCTCTTCATCTGTGCCTTTTTTGTTCCTCTACAGCTCCACTGGCAGCTGTTTCATATTTTTAGGTTCACTTCTACCAGCTTTAGCACATCTGGCACACCTTCATCATCACCATCAGAGGACATCTTGCATCCAGTGGAGAAGGAAGTATTCAGATCCTTTACTTTAGTAAAAGTACCAACACATTCATCCATCCTTCAGTCAAAGTCCTGATTAAATAAAAGTATGATCAGCAAATGTACATTAAGTATTAAAAGTTCAAACTCATTATGAATAAAGGCTGCTGGAGGTGGAGTTAGTTGGAGCTACTTTATGTACAGTTAAACTGGTTCCCAACCGAGGTGTCAAACCAAACCCATCAAACAAAACTTGGTTGAAAAGACAATGAGAAATGGCTTCTCAGTCAACTAAGAAACACCTGATTTTGAAAGATTTTTCATGCCATTGAAAAGACAGACAAACTAAACACACAGTTTAAAATGTCTAATTTCAGACAACATTTGGACTAAACACAACACGGCTCAGTTTTCAATGTCTGATTTTGGGTTAAATAAAGGCCAGGACACTGACCAGATGTGTTTGATGGGAGGGTGACAAGATAAATCTAAGGGGACATAAAATGTTATAATTATATTATACATTACAGAAAGAAGAAACAAAGCTCTGCAGCACAAATTTGTATGAATTTCTTTGAGTTTTTTTCTAATATTTGATTTTTTTTTTGTGAATTAATGGAAAACGTTTCCTCTTTGACGCACTTCATTCAATGAAAACATGACCAAGTTTTAAGTGTCTCTGTTGGATCTGCAAACAGGGGCTTCGACTAGACGTTTCTCCATGTCTGAGATTTCTGTCTCCATCCAAATACAACAGAGGTGAAATCTTGCGATGCTGCCATGAAGCATATCAAGGTTTTCTACGGTGTTTACTGCTTATTTGAAGGGTCACACCCAATATGAAAGTGATGATAAACCAGGAACTTTTTTTTGTGTAATAGTTCTTGTTTGGTGCCATGATTGCAGTGTTTTTGAAGCATTCATTTTCAGTCCCTTCATTTTACCTCCACTTACTATCTTGGCATCACAGTTTAGCTCGTGACCACCAGTAATCACGTGGTTATGTCGCAGGCTCACATGGAAACAGTAACAAAGGAAAGATAAAAGTTTTTGACACATTTGAAATGTTGCATTTTGTTAGTATTATTTGTCTTTAAAATGAATTTATTTATTTATTTTATTCCAACATTCCTCCATGTACCACTAGAGGGAGCTTGTGCACCACCAGTCGTACATGTACCACAGTTTAAAAATCTAGAATATACAGTAAAACACTCCTAATAACAACTTGTTATTTTAACTGGTGACCCTGAAAGTTAACAGTGATCAATTGAAGGAAGATTGCTAAAAATGCTAGAAAGTCGTTTTCCAAATAAATAGAATGTGAACCTTAGGATTAAAACATTCAGATTTTACACAAATACAATGTATTATTGTTATGTGGTCATCACCACGTCATCTGACAGTTTGAGAGGCTTTTTCTGTCTTAGGAAATGTAGGTCAAACACTGATGGCCTGTACAAAGTAGTGCAAATGATGCAGAAAATGCTGATTAGCAGCTGAAATCCCAAAATACAATAAAACCACTTCATCTGTTGTTTGTATAAAAGAGAAACGTTCACCTGAAGTTGCTGTGTGTAGTAAACAGACACACAAACAAAATCAGTGTTTTCTCGAGAACAGAAGACTCCCAGACACAAACACATTTCGAGCATTAGCTGGTTTTACTGAAAAACTGTAACAGGGGTTTTGGTGAACCAGGCACCTCTGTAGCATCACGCTGCTACTGTACATACAAGACAACACCCACAGCACAGTCACCGATTATACAATGCTTCTAATCAATATGTTCATCAATATATAATGGATTGTATAATCAACAGCTCTGGGTCACACCATGGTGGGGTCACAACGTGGATCAAAATGCTCTCTCTGTGTTTTCAGTCCTACAAACGCGCTCGTTCTGGAACATGGAGACGAAGCAGAAAATGTCTGTTGCGTTTTGGTTTTTGGCTCCGTTTTATTCCAGTCGAAATATTTCTTCATGGAAGTCAGAGAATTTTGATCCAGGCAGAGTTGTGTTTGTCTCTCATGACCTACTCTTATGTTTCACCATCACAGGAAGGTTTGGGCCAGTGAGCATGAAGACTCTCAGATCATTGAGCTGGTTTGACCAAATTACTGTTTAAAAAGCAATACGTTTGTGGTGTAAAAAGACAAGAGAAGTGGACTAACAACATGGCTTTATGTCTAAACTGAGTCATAGCTCCTGAATCCCTGTCCTCTGAGAGGCTCCATGCTCCCGGCCCAGGATGATGACTGGTGTGTGTGGACAACAGAACTGGTGGCCAGCGGGTGTTCCAAACATTAGAGGACACACGGTGTCCTCACGGGGCAGGTGGGGGTGGGGGTGGGGGTGGGGTCACCAAACACCAAACCATTGCAAAGATCAGACGTTTGAAATTCACGACCTGTCACATGAGAAAGAAAAAAACAAGCCTTTGAGAAGTTTGCACCAGCAACTGGGACGTCCTGGACCTGAAGAGTGGACAGTGTTGCCGTGGGAAACTGAGCTCAAGCTGGAGCGGCAAACCTGATTTCCTGTTGAAGTGTGCAGATCTGAGGACAGAAAACCTCTGTGACCTGTCTGTCTCAACATCAGGACTTTACATGTGATCACACCGCTTCATTCTGAACCGCTTCACTTCAGAACTACACATCTTCAGTTGGTGGGTCTAACAGTCTCCCTCTGGTAATCTGACGAGACTCTGGGCCTCATGCAAGAACCACTCATATGAATATTTTTTACAATTTTCTCTCAGGTAGGAATAAAATTCATGAGTGGTCCAGACCTGTTGTACCAGTCTGCCTCTGAACAGAGGGGGAGGGAAAAAACCACTGATTTGACTTGAAAGTCAAAATTCCAGAGAGATATTAGGGCCTGGCATAAATGAAAAAAATGATTTCTTTAAAGATTTAGCATTTTGAAAATAAAGTCAAAATGTAGAGAATGAAGCTGAATGCTGTATTAATATTATTCAGTATTAGTGCCAAATACAAGAAAAAATAAATTAGGAAGACTTGTTTTGCATGTGAATGAAAGTGGAAGTTTTGAGAATAAAGTTGAAACTTGTTCTGGTCTCGACAGTTTCAGTTGATTCTGGAAATATTTATCTTCAAAAGCAAAATAAAAACAAACTTACACCTCATTTACTTTTTTCCTATGCCTGGCAACAACTGAAAGTTTGACTTTACTCTCCATATTTTATGTCTGAAATGCAAAATTAAAAACATAAAAATAAAATGAAGTATATGATTAAAAGATTATTAAGATTTTTTTTAAATTTTGCATTTCAAGAATAAAGTTGAAATGTCAACAGTACAGATGAATTTCAGTATTAGTGCAAGAAAAAAATAAATAATGAGGAAGACTTTTTTTGGCGTGTGAGAATAAAATTGAATTTTGGAGAATAAAGTTTTAAATGGTATTTCTACACTTTCACTTGATTCTCAAAATTTAAACCTGAATTCTCAACCTGGCAGCTTTATTCACGAAAATTCAACTTCATTCTCAACATTTCGACTTAATTCTCGAAATTTTGACTTAATTCTTGCAATGAAAAATTTTGAAAAACTTCCTCCTCTCTTTTATTTTGACTTATGCCTGGTACTAACTCAAAATGTGATTTTACTCTCAACATTCTGACTGTCACATGACTGACATGACTGACACTAATAAATTTGGAATTTAAAAAAATTCAACTAAAATCTAAAATATATAATTAAAATAAACCTGATGCAAATGTATTCTTTTCACCATATCATCATCATGGCTGCCAGTTTTTTTTTCTTTAGATGTTATTGTCATATTGTGACACAGTAACTTGGACAGTTTGGTTGGTTTTAGGAAAATTCACTGACTGTTTCTTCAGGGTCCTAAAGCAGGTCAACATTCTCCATTTTATCATCAGCATGATGTCACCTGCTGTATTTCTATTGGACCCTGATTTGTTCTCAACTCCAGGAACACAGAAAGAAGTCAGAGAGATTTAGGATCTAGTTCTTGAATGAGGCCCATCGAGCAGCGTTTTTGTGAAGCAGATAACGAGATCTAACGAGTACAATGTGAAATGTGTCAAAAAAAGACATTGTGAGAGAACTTGTGTTCGGTCCAGGATCCTACCACTCTCTACTAGAGCTGTGCATCATATGAAATGTTTGAATAGTGCCGATATGACACTGGAGTTTTCAGTAATTTACTTGGAGAAATACAAACATGGCCTTCTATTCAACTCTCGGATATTTCACAGACAAGATCACAGATCTGACCAGGTATCTTACACTAACTTTTGATTCGCTACACTAAGGATACATTTCCAGTGGTACCAAAAAAAGTACTGACAATCAATACCCAGTCCTATCCAGGTAAAGATGGATTTTATTTGACTTCTGGGGGATTCACCTGTCTGTCACAGTCTCAAACATCTTCACATAAAAGCAGAGCGGCGTTCATTTGTATTGGGAGTGTGAGTCTGGAATGTAGAAAAAGAAAACCAAAAATACACAATTTGCTGCTTCAAACCCGAAAACAACCTGGTCCAAACCAATCAGAGCTTAGTCGGCCTGCCTGCAGCTGAAATGTTCAAATGCAGAGTTCAGAATCATGACACATTCAGCATGCAACACCTTAGGGCTTGGCTGTGGTACTGAAGGAACACAACGTTTTGGGGAGATCATCCGATTTGGCTTGTACTGATTCAACAAAATCCCAATAAAGCAGGAAAAAGCAGATCTCTGGTGTGCTCATGTAAGAAACAAATACATTCTTGGAGCGAGTTTTCAAACGGTACATTCATAAAATGAGGACTGTTAACAAAACAAAAGGGGGGGAAAAAAACGGGGGCAGGCAACAGAAAGTCAGGAAGCTTGCAAGCTGCTTGTCCATCAGCAGGCTAAGGTGCAAATGTGCTAAATGTCCTGAGTTCAATTTTTTATCACATCTCACCTCCTACTCTACTGTCACTGTGGAATATGCTGGAATGGCTTTATTATTATCATTATTAATTACTCTAAAGTAACACGTGTCTCAACATGAAAACCTGAGGAATTACAAAATAAAAGTCCTTAACAAATGCACTGCATTTAAAATAAAAAATAAGTGAAGTGTTCTCTTTGGATGGAATGATTGTGTTCGCTGCACGGAAGCTTCAGAAGACAAAGTAGTGAAGGCAACAGCCTCATTTCAAAAACTGGTGTAGAAATGTGTGTTTGTGTGTGTGTGTGTGGGTATTACTCATGGGGACAAATGTGTTATTGGAAATCCCCATGAGGGGTTAGGATAAGGGTCCAGGAAATAAATGACAGTCAATGTAATGTCCCCTGAAGTGGTAGTGTCTGTGAGACAGAGACAAACCCTGAGCTCCAGGCAAAGAGGCAAAGAAGCACTCAGAGGAGCTTTATTTACTGTCAAAAAGTGAGACAAAGTGAAACCAGAGAGCTGTCTGCTCCCCAGCACACCTCTGAAATTATATTTATTTAGCGTTAAGCGTTATTCTGTCGGAACCAAATTTAAACTCCTACCTACCTACAGTTCATTTTTAATACCAGCTTTGAGAAAACCAGTGTTTATTCTTAGCAACATCTTTGCAGTTGTATCAAGAAATGACACAAGCCAGGGACATTTTTGGAAAGCTACACTGAGCCAAGACTTGAAGTATGAAACTAAAGGTCATGTTGAATAGAGAATGTCTTCAGTTTAATACTGTTTATGATGAACATTTTCTAAGTCGAGCTTATTTCAGTTTATAGCTTCATTCTGGATGGGCACAGAGGTCATTTTAACCCTCGGGCTACTTCCAGCACAGCCACACGACTGATTGTCACCTCACAATATCAGCTGGCTCACCACCAGAAAGCAGGGCAGCAGAATTATGCTGCAAAATATTTGGTTCTAGAGACGACAGGCTGCGCCCTTTAAGGTCAGCACTGTCAGAAGGGCTTGTTATTGGTCACTGGTGCAGATCCGTTGGTCAAAGTTCACCAAAGTGAAACGCAATGAGAAGAAGTTGTGCTGATTTAGTTCAACCCCACAAGCTAATCCACTAATCAGGTCAATTCCATTGGAATTCACTAAAATGGCAGAAAATGTTTTAAAGGTCGTGTGAAGCAACAATACACGTGTGCTCAGTTTGTCACACCACAGACACGAGTTACTGATCACCCAGCCAAGTCTGAACGATTAAAAAAATCATTTTTTCTTCAATTTTTTCTTCTGTGTCAGGCTGTTGGAACTGAAGTGAACTGAAGTGAACTGCTGGGCTGATTTGGACTGAGAGAGTCGCTGAAGTTTGTAATTGACTGTTAGGGAGGTGCAGGTGAGGGGAGGGGGAGGCGGTGTTCGTCAGTTTGTGGGGCTTATATAGTGTTGGGGGGACCATGACTCCAGCATGTCACCGTTCCAGGTCCACCCAAAAAAACCCTGAAATGGTGAACAACAGTTTAAAGGTCTAACTCCACAATTCTGTTCTACATAGTTCTCAGCGTTTTCATGTTTTTATTTATTTGGTGTAAAAATTCCTTTTTTTCCTTTACACTATCTTTAAATACTGGCGTGACCAGGCCTTAAGGGAATATTTGTTTTTGTTTTTTTGAAGTGGGGTTGTATGCAGTGTCTATAGTCAGCATATTCGTATCCATAATCCATGAATCTGAACTAAATTAAAACACACACAAAAACACAAAATAACAGATCAAAGTTGTGTTGTGGTACACAAACAACTGCCGTGTTCTGTGAGGTAAAATTTCTGTTTTAGCTGAAGGAGTCTGGTGGCTTTGGAGAGAGCGACATTTGGCTTATTAACAGCATTTTTCCCATTGGAATGGGCTCTGCAACAGCAAAGTACAATAGTGAAAATATTCTAAATATAGCGTACACTTGCACAGATACTGATTGTTTTAGGGGGCTTTTGTGTTGATCCTGTCAAAAGCAGTACACTTATTATCTTATCCAAACTAGGGACGGGCCAACTGCCATCTAATGCAGGTCACTGACTATGGTAGAACCTCCTACATCCACACTTAAAAAAAAAAAACTATTCCCTTAAAGCTGCTGGTTTCAACTTGGGCACCCATGATGTTGTAGGGTGCAGAGGGAGAGAACAAAGGGGGCTAAGCTGGATGAAACTATGTGGCATGTGGGAGGATTTCAGGAATGATAGAGCAGATTATCAAGATATTAAGGTGCAAATAGAATAAGAATAACAAAAGGACAACATTCAAATCATGGTGCAACACAAATAAACAAAAAGAGGAAACTCACTGATTGCTGTGTTTGAATCTTTGTAGACATCTGCACCCAGCGCAGATGATCTCACCAAGATTTCAACACTGTTTCTTTAGACTTATCAAATATTGCTTCTTATTATTATTACTCATTTATTTTCCAAGATATTATAAGAGTATTATTACTAATATCGTATATTGTGTTTAAGGTGGTGTGGTCTGTTTCCGCTGTTCTAAAAACAGCAAAAATACAATAAACGCATCGATAAGGAAAAACGACGACAAGGGAATGTTGGCATGCAGTAAGAGACATTAGTAAAAGAGGTTTATTTTTCAAATGAACTGAAACAGAGTTCAATTCACTCAGCTCAGGGAGCTCCAAAAATTGGCACAAGCAGCTTGTACAACTGAAAATATTAAGATATTAAACTTACATGTTTAATTGATTAAAATAACTGTGCTGAGTGACGGTCGGACAGTTGATTTTCTCATGTTGGAGATCACAATGAAAGAAGCTCCAAAAACACTGACGCATTACACTTATAAATACTAAAATAGTTGTTGTAATGTATATTTTGGTCAGCTCCACTGAACAACCACTAAAACAAGATGATGAACACTAACTTCAACTAAAATGCAATGTACCTTCCTCAAGTCTGAGCCAGAGACAAAGAAAATGGGGGGGGGGGGAAGAAATGAAGTTTGGCATTAAAGTGCACAAAATCCTTGAGAGACTTATTGCTCACTGGTCACTGACTTTGATCAGGCCTTCCTGAGAGATTTCAGAAGGCAGTCGCTCTCATTCAGGCCATACAGCCTCCACAAACTACTGACAAGGGCATTACAGTGAAAGAGGAATGATTTGTTTTTAAATAGCCTGTTAATAAAATCAATGAGGAGAAAAAAAAAACACAAAAACTTAAAAAAAGCTCTACAACTAAACAACATTCTAACAGTTAATTTAAGATCACAACAAGAGCTGATGGTGGACCGACCAGACACACTGCATTACTGGGTCAACCATTTTGGGAATGTGAAAAAAAGCAACAAAATTAACATCTTCACACTGTTACATGTAAAAAAAAAAAAACATTTTTACCAGTGTAATCACAACTACCTGTCTTCACCAAACAATAGAAGATGGTTTAACTTTGTAGCTCTGTTGATTTGGTAACACAGATAGACACCAGGAGCCTGCAGCGTAACCACAATCACACGGTGTCTCTGACACGAGTTCACCAATACGCAGACGATGTGATAGTGATTGCGCATAAACCTGTTATAGAGGGAAGAAAAACCCAAAACAAACCACAGCCAAGCCCTTAAAACTGCCAGCTACTAAAGAAAATTATTAGAAATTCTCATTTAAAATAAAAAAAGGATGGCAGATGTGTGGACAGCCTAATAAATTAAAGACCAGGTAAAAAAACAAAAAAAAAAACACTTTGAGGGCGATGAATCACCTGTAACCAACAATACTGTGATGTTGGTAAGAGGCCCTGCGCTTCAGACTATGACACTGTAGGTACCCCTCTAGCATCAGTTAGCAATGATAAATATGAACATTTGTATATGCTTTCAAAATAAAGGCACAAGAATTACTTGGTTGGGTTTGGGTTGTGTTTTTTTGTCTGATATGCGCTGGAAAGCCGGGACTGAGCAGAGAGAAAGATGTTTTTAAAAGCGTCTGTGTGTTCAGGTCTCGGTGCTTTCGTGGCTTCCAGCTGAATCTCAGTGGTTTGAAGTTTAGTCTCTCTCCTGTGTCGCTGTTTGTACTTTCAGGTGTCTGCCTTGTTTTACTGTTTATGATCGCTCTCAGCTGATAGGAATCATGTTAAGTTACTGCTGATGAAAACTCCTGCATTTCCCGATTTTGCTGCTTCATAATAAAAGCTTTTGGCTGACAAAATAATGGGAAACTTTTATTATGAAGAATTTCAAGAAAGTGACTAAATTAGTTAAATTAACAACTTCAAGCGGTTGTAAACTCCACTGCGCTGGGCTGAAGCCGAGCACATGACTCTTGGCTTCACTCTGTACACAAACCCCGGTCTCCATACTCAGACTTTCTCACTCTTTATACTGTCACCTGACTTTAAGGGTTAATACAGAACCCTTGAGACGCATGCCTTCAGAAATCATGCTAGATGGGTACAGACAGTGTCATATTTTGAAGCATAGAGGCACTGACCAAGCTGCTGCAAGTGTTGAGTTTCACTGACAGCAGAGTGAGAAATGTGTGG
>JAJHUR010116021.1:0-31766 GCA_027495735.1 Lutjanus campechanus | reverse complement strand
ATGACAAAGGCCAAAATGTGGCCTGTAACAGACTAGTTTTGTCATTAGTCTTGAGGTTGTTGATGACTTGTAGCTCCTACCAGCTTGTTAAAGGTAAAATCAGTTAGATTTGTCTGAGCTGTTCGTAAATGTGCTACCAGGAGGATACCAGGACATCAAATACCAATGTTTTGGGGTGGTAAAGCACAGCAAAAATAATGAGCAAGTAAGGAAACAATTCTGCAGATACATCCACCAAGTAAGTGATGACTGACGGGAATTACATTTATATGAGTCTATACAGTGCTTAGAAAGTGAAATGTTGCATATTATGCCCTGCATGATCTCCTCCAGGCTTACACCTGGCGGAGATATAAATGTTTCAGTTACGGGGTCCTCCCCAGCACGACCTCTAAACTACAAATAGCCTCTTTCGGTTTTTGTGGGTGAGCGTGGGCAGCTTCTCCTATGGGACAGTTTATCTTGCCTACCTGCACCTTTGAAAATCCTGGATTCAAGAGCGCAAACCCTTTGTCTTATTTGTAAAGCAGGAAATCGTTTTAACAAAGACATCAACCATGCCCTCAGGCGGAGAAGAAACTAGACTATTGAAATGAGTCACCCCACTGCTAACTAAATTGTAAAGTTATTTCTCATCAAATAGACTTTGCTCATTTCAAATATTCTTTGAAAATTGATCTGAAAGAGGTGAGGAGTTGCGAAGATTGTTTTGATAATCTGTCAGACATGAGCTGGGACTTTAGAGCAGTATTGGCATAAATTTATACAACCTAAATATAAATAGACTACAGCATTCTTCAATTATACTTGTGACTTTGTCTTATTTTGGCTCTCATCCAGCATGCAATTCACTTGATGAGCCTGCATGCAGTCAAACCATGTGTTTCCCTGCAGTCAGGTGAGTGAAGAGGTTATCACGATGATACACACACCAGAATACGATCAGAAACACACAGATGTCACCTGATATAAACACAGAGTGAATGGCAAATTGATGTTTGCTCCAGGGCAGACGGTTGATATGATGGCACTGTTGACTGATGCTGCATTTGCTCCTATAGGACATGATCAGATTACTGCTTCTTTCTTCTCTAATGGCTTTCTGCGTCTCAGCCCCACCCCCAGGAGCTCCAAAGGGGGAGGAATCACAGTTATCTGCAGGGTTGCTTTTATCCTCTGCCACAAAGCAACATTTTATTACTGCTTGCATGGTGATGAGGGGACAGATAGATAACCTCTTTACCCATTACCCAAAAGAAACTCCCCCAACCGGTGCATTGTGAGACCAGACCTGCAGCTGCTGGCTTTATCAAACCCCATTCAAGGTTCCACCGTGACAACAGCGGCCACAGTAAGGACACACCGGAGACATTTTAATTGGCAAGCTACGGTGATGTTTGTCTGATCATTGTCAGCAACAGATGAGCGTCTATCTGTGGTGCCAGATGCCTTGTAGTGTTCTAAAAACATGAAAGTGTGTCTAATTAGACACATATTCGTATCAGTGTAGAGGCTAATTGGAACTCACTTGATGGGATTCATGGAGATAAGTGACAAGTTTCATCTCACTGGTTATTATGCAACACTGCTTCCTCCTGTCTGATCTCCATACAGAGTGCTTTCCTATTATTCCTGCATAATAAAGTTGTAAAACCATCTGGGCCAGAGCCAGGATTTTAGAAGTACTGAGGTCATAAGTCCCTGTCCCCTGCGAAGCACAGCCCCCTTTCCCGAGAGGATTTTGATAGAATATAAAAAATGAAGTGTCAGAAATGTTTCAACTGGTCAATTATATGTTCAGTAGGTTTTATTTACATGAAAGTTTTAATCATTCAGATTTTAGTCCTTGCTGATTTAGCAACACCTGTGATTACATGTAAAACAGCAGATGTGGTATAACACTGAGCAGCCAGGTTTCAATCCAAATGTGTTGCAAATTTTATGCAAATTCCGAGCAGTGAAACAAAATTCAAATGCATGCTTAAGTGATTATTAGGCTGCTAATCAAGATTAGCAGTAAGTGGTGCCATTATATACCAATGAAGAAGAAGAGGGTGCAACAAGACGCTGTAATTAAAAGAGTGCCAAGCATCCTCAAACGCATAAAAACAATGTTAAAAACATGATGGAAATAACATATTTGTGTTATTTGGTTCATGTATTAACATGAGGGAGGTTCCATCAGATCTGTGTGGAGCCATGAGAGCGATGAGGAGACGACTGAAGTATCATTGAGCACAAAAAAAGAACTCGAGCAAGCATTAAAGCTTTTTGCAAAAATGAAAAGAGATACTTACATATGAAAATATGCATAAAAACAAAGACAAAACAAATTTGTTGTCTTAACTCAGGAACTCGTGTTAATTATGACAAAATAACTCGCAAATCTCCAGCAAGATAAAATGATGGGGTGATGACATTTTACATCCAAAAGGTGTAAAGGACAACTTCACTGTGACATCATAATGTCCAGCTCTCTATCAGTCCTCTGTCCTCTGTAAAAGACAGTCTCTAAGTGAAGACAGCAGGTCTCTCACCGGAAATTATTCACTTGAATCGCACATGTACAGTGATAACTTCCATTTGACATTTAACTTAATACATTTTATTAAATCTGTTCAAAGTTACAGGTTAATATTGCGGTGAGGTGCTTAATCATCTGTTGCCTGGCGGGGATCTGCACTCTTTGAGTTTTAAATATGGAATGTAAACTCCACCCGGGTCGCTAAAACCTCCAGATTATGTGGAAAATATATTCAGGGCATTAATCAGTGGTTGCTGGAGCCCTGAAAACAACATATAAACACAAAATGTGTTCCATGCAGTCATGTATTTCTGCCCTTAAATGCAAAACAACTAGAAATGAGCATTAATGAGCTCTGAAGATGAGATAAGACTGGGATGAAAATGTAGTTTGCCATCTGGAAATCTGACCAGAAAGAAGGATGGAAATCCAATTGCTTGTGAGATAATAATACTGGGACCAGTGCAGCCTTCTGGAAAGATCATCCTTGTTACATAAAACATGTCCACGCAGGTGTATCCTCCTCCCCTCAAGACGGTGACTCTTTAAACAGCGAGGATCTTTGTAATGAACGCCATTATTCTCATCAGACAAACACAACCGGTCCCCAGATGGAACCACACAGAACCCTAAACCATTAGAAGTACGCACGGCTCATCATCCCCCCCGTTTCTTCTTAAACGCTCAATTTTGCTTTCCGTCACTTCTTAATGTGTCGAAGGAGTTTGGGAGCAAAACAAATTGTAACAGCGGAGTCAATACCTCCAAAGAGCAAGATTCATCTTTTCTTCTTCCCACAGCAATTATAAAGAAAGTTATGATACACTGACAGATGAAACAGAAGGAAGAAACTGAAGAAAGCAATTATGTCCTCGGGGGGAATGTGTAGTTCTCTGTGAATCCCTAACTGTGAGGAATGGCTGGTAATGGCTTCTATTTCTGAGGGCGACAGCAATTTAACTGCTTAACATTCGACGTCGGGGACAAGTATTCATGGCCACAAGAGACTCCGGGTGGTTATATAGAGCCAGTTCTCTCACATCTTTAAAATTACATACAAGGTGAAAAGAAATGTGTGGAAAGTTATGGGCTGGAAAACCTCCCGTGATTTACCCACAAATACCTTCAGAAGTCTTCAGCTGGCACGTTTATCACATTAATCAAAGAGCACACATATCTTTTTTTATTTTTTTTTATTTCAAGGGTTATCAGTAACCCGCGCTGGCAGGAAATTAGATTCTGATTTATGGTGGTGCAGTCACTTTTCATGTAGAAAAAAATCGAACTGTGTAAGCAAAAAACAGCTGGAAGAGTCAGTGAAATACCAGTACCCAGCACGCTAAAAGCACGCATTTATTTGAGTTCGAGTTTGTTCACACAGCAGGCATAAATCTTTACTTGATGTTTTTTTTAAAAAACAGATTCTCATTCATTATCAACATAACAACAACAACATAATCATAATCTATTTGCCACTGAATTAATCACTCATATGGTAAATGGTCATTTTTCGATTTGCTACACATATGGTACAGTTGAACAGCGGCCAAAAGTTACAAAGGATTAAAGGACGCCGAGAGCAAATTTCTTCGAACTTCATTTGGACCCAAGAATGAACATGAGCCGTGTGTTTCCTGAAGTTTGCTTCAATATCAGCCAGCTATGTAGTCATGATCATGCCTGTGGCACCATCCACACATGCTGGTAGTTAAAACTGCCATTGCAAGATAGTAAGTGGAGGTAAAATGAGGAGACTGAAAAAATGAATGCTTCAAAAACAATTGTGGCTTCAAACGGGGACTATTACAAAGAGGAGTGCAGAGAAGGAGGGTAATATTTTGCACAGCTGAGTTTACAATAAAATGGACAACAGTGGACCGAGCGCAAGTGCTACTGGCTACTTAATGCCTGTGAAGTGTCCACAGCACCCGTTAGCATCAAACGGTGCAAAACAATAAGGTTGTACTAGGAGAGCTCAATATTTTCTGAGGTGGTACACGGTGCAAAAAAGTTTGAGAAACACTGGTCAAAGAGGATAAAATGATTTAGAGATTTCATTTTACACTCAGAAGGTCAAAGGTCAGCTTCACTGTGACATTATAGCAGTTCAGCTCTCATTATAATGACCAGTCCTCTGTCCTCTGCTGTAAAATTAGTCTCTAAGTGAAGGCAGCATGTATCTCACTGGAAATTATTCACTGGAATCACACATGTATAGTGAGAACTTCCCTTTTGCCAGAAAAAACAAAAAAAAACAAAACACTGAATATCTTCTATTTAATTCTTTCATGGTCTTTGAAACATAATTTATATGAACCTGGACAGACGTGGATGTAAACAGCAACTTGACTTACAAATTTATCTTAGAATCACAAAGGTGTAAGACGCAGTCATGAAACTTCACAGGTGTGTAGTTGAAATAATCTTACTCATCTGACTCTTTAGCGATGAGTACTCTTATGACAGTGTGGTTATGACAATACTGAGTGTTGATGGGTTGGAACATCAACATCAATGCATCACAAGATGGTCTCTAGTTTCTTCTTTCAAAATGTACATTGTCTTGTTTTAACCTCTTGTGTTATTCCCTCCCTTGCTTTCCAGCATTAGTCCCTGATGGGTTGTCGCCTTTCCGCATCACCACCTGCACACCTGCTCCAAATTTCCTAATTACCGCTCCAGTATAAAGTGCAGTATACCCGTCCGTTGACCATAGTCCTCCAGAACTTCTATATTTTGCTGTCTGCACTTCTTGCTTACACCCCTTTGGACATGACTGCCTGTTCTCATTTCCATGCTTTCGTTTTACTGAGCCACCGCAAGGATAGTTCTAGTTTTTTATAACTTGGGTCTTATTTTTGCTGTTTTGGCCACCATTTCCACTTGCTATGATATCGTATTCACTAATGTGATTTCTGAGCGCTGACATCCGCAGAGGTCCAACGGAGGCAAGATACAAGCTGTCAGACGATTAGACAGGCTGCGAACAAGCCAACATTTGTCCTCAGTCCGCCGTGATCTGCAAAAATCAGACAGAATTAGCATTTATCGTCCACGCTGTCATGACTTAAACTGGGACACCTGAATAAAAACACTTGAACACCGTCATTAATGTTATCAGTAACACCTGTGCTTTAAGTCAGAATGTCTGCTGTGAAAATTGTCCAATCTGCCTCACTGTCACGGCTTAATGCAACAGAGCCATCGTTGATATGATTAGTTACACCTGTGCTTTCTTGGTATGACAGGTCAAAAATAGTGCCAAGTTGACACATGGAGCTTCAAGAGGCTGCAAGGAGACAGTAACCTGAAGGACAACGACAGCTGAACAGTGAAGAATAGCTGATGCTTATTAAAAATAACAACATAGCTAATTTTATATCAGGCAAACGTATAAGAATGGATATCGCTCTCTCATATATACAATAACTGCTCATGCTGTGTCTTTAGGCTACAACGATAAGGCCAGTCCAATAAGTCAGGCCGAGCTGCTGCATTGTCTCCCACCCTGTTTCACCTCTCATAACAAATGACACAAAGCCTTATTCTTTGCTGAGTAAGGTGGATTTGTGGTGAATGCAGGGGTAGCTCCATCTAGTGGATCCACCCTACATTAAACCACAGAAAAACATGCAGCAACATGAAAAACAAAAAAACAAAAACCCAAGATCATTGTTTCAGATAATTACCATAGTTAATTACACTCCCTCAACCCCCACTCTTTGTTTGCAGATACAGTTTTGGTTTTGGAGGATTTTGTCACATATGCAATGGATGAAATATACACGTGTATATGTGTGGGGCTTCAGTGTGTACTGTGTGTACCGCTTTAATATGCTTTTTTTGTCATGAAGATATTTCCACCTGAGACAATAAAGACAATTTAAAGGACTAGTTCAGATTTTTTTTTTGAAGAGGAGTTGAATGAGGTACTTACCCATCAGTCAGTGTAAGATGGTGGTTGGCACGCGACCAATTTGGAAAGGCAGAGAGGAGCGCTGGTGTGGGAAGCCAAGCAGTGTACTAATGTGGACAGGGTCAGCAGCAAAATGTATTTTATCCACCTAAAAAAAACTCAGTATCAGTAAGTGTATAAGTGTATGCTATATTTAAAATATTTCACCACTTTACCTTGCTGTCAGACAGCTTTTTCCAATGAGCAACTACCCTTATATAAGCTGAACATCGCCCTCTCCTAAGCAACCAAACTCCATGGCTGAGTTTGTTTGTGTCATTGTGTGAATTTGATTAATCCGAAGTAACCCTTTAAAACACCAAAGTGACAAAAAAGACAAACAAACAAACTGTGTTCTGTGAAGTAAAATTACTGTTTTCTCCTATGGAGTTTGGTTGGTTTGGTGATATTTTGCTTTTATAATGGCAATTTCCTGGTGGAAAAGGCTGTCTGATGGCAAGGTAATGTGGTGTAAACATTCATAATGTAGGGTACACTGATGATTGATTTTTTTTTATTTTTTTTTTTAGGCTTTTCAAGTGCAGTTAAAAAAGTTCCAGCTCCAAGAAATGTCACGCAGAGGATGTTGAATAGATGTTGCAAAAATACCATAGAATAGCAGTTACACTAACATTTCAACTATGTAGCAGCAGTGTAACTAATGGTAACATCGTAACTGTAATGTTGCAAACGTACATACATATTAAACGTCACAATTGCAACGCTGCAGGGACATACTGTGTTTGTGAGGAATACACTGAGTATGGAAAAGTACCTCATACAAACCCACTTCAAAAAAATCCCTTTAAACGCAGAACATTAAAAGGCTACATGAGAGGGTTTGCAAGTCATTATGTGCCGTTGTTTTTGGACAGGGCATGACAGTTGATGGCTGTGCTCTTAGCAGTGAAATGTTTATCCCCATGCCAGTGACAAAGAAGCGCCCAGGATCTGCTTTTTGAGACAGGCTCTTCAAGCTGGCACGGTCTCACTGTGACAGGAGGCATGGGCACAAAACAACCAGATGATGACTCCATGGGAGATGGGAATGGGGCAAGAGTTGGTCAGTATACCAGCTCTTAATCATCAATCAGTGTCCAAACCAGTTGCTCACAGGATTGGTACATTTTTCAACCTCAAAAGAAGGGACTAAAGAATAACACTCAATTAACTAAATTATAGTGTAAAGATAAATAAGCAGCTCTTTATGACTTTTTAATTAAAGCTGCTGCATTTACTTATTGGTTTTTGAAGCCCTTTAGATACACACAGCCTGCAATCTGCGCAGGGAGGCAGATTGTTAGTGGTTTGGAAGATCTGTCGTGGTAAAATCTTCTCAAACTAGAAGAGGTCACTCAATAGAGTGCAGATCCCCACCAGGCAACAGATGGTGAAGCACCTACTGCAATGCCACCACAATTTGCCAGATGCAACCTGTGGAGATTTGCAACGTTCCACCATCACCACCACCATTTACATTTAAAAAAATAATTAAACTTCAAATAATTTGCATCATATCATGCATGTACACAAAAGTATCTAGTGTGCAGATGATATACTGTACAAACATAATTTGGTATGTACATAGATGCAGGTGTATACCTGCACCTGCATACACAGACAATTAAATCCACATACTTATATGCATTGCATGCACATATACCTACATGTGCACACACACATACACATCTAAATGTAAACAATTGTTGATTTCATGCATGCACTAACACACACAGGCACATGCAAGCGATTGCACGATCCCCTCCACAACATGGACATTATCAAAAACAAGGAGCACAAGTTGAGGGAACAGACACCAGAGATTTCTGAGGCTATGCAGTAGGCGATGTGTCAGGTGATACAGAATGTCAAATGTGTTAGCTTTTTATTATTGGTTTTAGTTTCACTGATCCTTTATCTTACTGAGCTTTTTCTAAAGTACAATATGTATAATTCCGAGGTGTTGTTCGTGGTGCTGAAGTATCAGACAACTTTGTAATGGAGCCTTTTTCTCTCAGTCTTTCTATCAGTTTCAGTTTTTCAGGTACTCAACTTGCTTTGCCTAGGAGCCACTTCTGCAAAATCCCAGGTATTTTATTGCATTTAATAATGGCAAGTGTATTTTAGCTGCAAATGTTTTGGTAATATTTGAAAGAATTTATAAAATATTAAACATAGCTGGAACCTCCTCCATCATGCATTGCCTCTACCAGGGACAGAACAAACTGCATATTTAAGAGCTTTTAGTATGAAATAAACATTTATGGGATCACAATTATCCTCATTTCTGTGTAACTTTTGCTTCTCTTCAGCTAATAGTTGTCATCCTCTGAAGAGCTCACTGTCTGATCCTTCTGCACTTTGCGCAGCCTGAAAGCAAAAATCAGCCTTCTCTTTTACTAACAGCCTATTTTATCCCATTAACTGCCATATCTGTCCCTCCTGCCTGTCAAAAACTGTGCAAATCAATTTATTTTCATTGTAAATAAGAAAACGGTCCCTTTGGTCCCCCAAGCCAAGTATCGCTGCTCTAAACTAAACACTATAAATGCTCAGTTCTATAATACATTGCAGCCTGTATACTCACCAGAGTAGTGTCACTGTCATGATCAGAGTGACAACTATCAACCTGTAGTCACGGAAGTGTGAGAGGATCATAGAGACAAACTGCTGCCTGTAGTATTACTATAATCTTCCTATAATATTTATTCACTCATTACTTTAATACACTGTTATAAATAGACCAGTGTAGTTGGGAAAGAAGGAAGATATCTGGATCAAATGGGATTGTAGAATTTGGAAATGTCAGATATGGTTAAGGTGTCCTGAATGGCACTTGACTTGTGGTGCTCAAAGAGTAAAATAAATTTGTTTGAAAAATTCAGCATCTGTGTCTTCTTTCTTTCTAGTCAAAAAGGAAGTAGTACTGGTAGATTCTACTGCTGAAAGAAAGTAGTACCTACATAAAACTGCTCACAACAAGGTGTGTGGATTATCTTGAGTAACCGGGTCATCGTTTTTAGAAAGCGACACTGGTTTTGAATTTTTCAGATGTACTTTTTTGATCCTTTGAGCCAATTTAGTCGCAATTTAGGGCAGACATCTCTACGGCTGATATCTCCAAAACTCTTCAACACACACCAAAACTATATAGATGGGTAAATAGCACTACATACCAGAGGAAAAATATGTATTTTTGATTTTCGGGTGAGCTGTCCCTTTAAGGACCCTTTTACCTGTAGTCAGTCCTTTACTGCCTGCTTGACCCCTTGAAGAGGAAGCTGTAAGGACAGAGAAATGATGAGGAGAACATTAAACATGGCAGTGCCCCTCAGATGACCATCCTGTGGACAGGAAGAAGAGGTGCAGCCAGGATCCGGTCTGCAGTGTGGAGGAGAGGTTTTAAAGAGGAAGGAGGTGAGAAAGAGCCGTGACGAGCAATGTCAAGTCAGGGATGAAGTGCATCAATATTTAATTAGTTTGGACCTTTCTCTGAGGAGGCTCTCTCCAGGGAGACAATTACGTGTAAAGCTGAACATTTTAGGATACAGCATGAGGCAGAGTTTGGGCCTGTATACCTCCATATGTCTCTCTTCACCTACACCGCAGCCTTTCACAGCCTCTCTGCACGGTTAAAACCCTCTGAGTGCAAACTCAGTGCAAATATTTGTTTAACTTATTATCATCATTATCAGATTTTATTCCTTGATGCGGTGATAGCTACAAAACAATTAATAATGCACTGTTATGTATATGATATGTGAAAATCCTTCTGTAGATATGCTTTTAATTGGGCATCAATAAACTCCAGGGATTTATAGCTTTGTTCTTATCGATCTGGTCTCTGAGCCTCGCTGTGTTGTCAGCAGTGATTCTGAGATGCACATTAAATTCCTGGAGTTCACACGTATTGAACTTCAGCTTTACTCCCCAGTCTCCCCGTGTAACCTTGCAGAAAGAACCGGAGAAACCAGCTCACAACCATTTCAGTGGTGTTGGAGAATTTATGAGTGAAGACGACTTTTAATAACTTTAAGTTAAAAACATAACATAATATTTTGTTTGCACTTTATTTTACAGTACACTAACAAGACATAACATGTTAGACAAAAGCTAGAAATATGTTCTTTTATTAGACATAAACCAGTAAACAAAAACCACTGTAGCCTAATTAGACACCAAACACCTAATAAGACATTAAAAGCTGTACTTTGTATCAAATTAGTGAAAACTAGAAATAATATGCTCTTTATTAGACCTTTTATACAACCCTAATTAGACTTTACTAGAAGGTAAATTATCCTCCAATAGAGTCTAATAAGAGTCCAACAGTGGAAATTTGGTCACAGTACAGTTCTGTTGTAATGTGTCCCTAATCAACCTCTAATAAAGTCTAATAAAGGTTCTAATGCTGTCTAATAATTAACATATTTCTAGTTTTTACCTAATTTAAAACAAAGTGTGACTTGTTATGTCTTATCAGTGTACTGTTAGGTGTGTGGTGTCTAATTAAGGTATTTCACAACTAATAAAGAACATATTATTTCTATTTTTTGTCTGGTTTGATACAAAAGTACAGCTTGTTATGTCTTAGTGTAATGCAAAATAAAGTGTGACAAAAATATGATTATGTTTTCTATTGATAATTGATAAACAATTGATAAATACACACAATAGCGTTGTACTTACACAGTTGCCAGTTTTTAGGTACCTGACTAAATAATGTTTACTGAAGGCTGCAGTTTGTGGTACAGTGTCTCTGTACACAAAAAGGACTGAAAAGCTTATTTCCACAGGCAAGAATGAGAACTGGGCAAACTCTGTTTGTTGATTAAGATCATAATTGAAAGCTCCAGAACAGCTACTCAATGGAAACTGCTCCAGAGGTCAAAAATTCATGTTTAGCCTCTTAATTTCAGGGATATTTGCTGAAATTAAATTATTCTACGCTTGTCAACATTCATAGTATTGTATAAGTATTGCCGTTTCAGCGGTGCAAGTGTGATATTTGGGCTTTCTGTCCAAACTTCATAGAGCTCTTTCATACTGTTCTGCTATACACCACTATAACTCCCTACTCTAACCACCACAGCACACATGCAGCGGCCGATTCTCCTGTTTTGATCCTCTCTGCTGTACGCCTCAGGGCACGGTGTAAGGGAGCTCCATCACTCTGCCGTTAACCACCCATCGTTCATACTGTTCCACGCACCCATCATAGATCAAAACCCCCGCTGAGCCGTAAACATTAGAGCCAGAATGGTGAAAAAATGCAAATCACAGCTTCATCCTAGTCTTCATTTTGATGGATCTGGTCCCCAAAACGGCACGTCTTGTATTCTTTCTGCACCAGACAACAAACTCTGACTCAGACGTGTTTATTTCAGATATCTGCACATGGCCAGATCCCAAAGGAAAATACCACGTATTTATATCATGACTCACGCCAACAGTGCGATCTTTTCTTTCACCTTCTCTATCTGTTACAGAGACACTATGACTCAGATGAAGAGCAAACATACAGACTTTCTATCTTTAGATGTGCACCAATACAAGATTAATATAAAATATCAGAGTGCAGGAACTCCACCACAGATCATCAGTTAAACAATAAACAAGAACACTTTGATCTGCTTGTGTTGCCTGGATCATGTTCCTTCTGTGAAACAATTTCTAATCTACAATGACTGTAAATCAGTATGGGCTGTACTGATTTACAAGTTTCACAAAAATGGTGTTGACCTTCATATGATGAGCTGTTCATGCTCCCTGCAGCACAAATTAAACCAGATAAAATATGTTCCTGTATGTGTCATGCAGGCTTAGGGAGTAACAGATTGCCTTGTAATGGGATTACATAATGAGGATACAAAAAAGGTAACTATATTCTATTACAATTTTAAAAAGATATACTCGGATTACAGATGCATTTTGTAAAAATGAGGATTATTAGATTATTAAAATAAAAAATGATACACGGTCATGTGCAGTGTGCTCACATAAAACATGACAAGCCTCAAAACATCACTCTGGTCTTCAGTGAAACCAGCTAATCTTACAGTCAATTCATTATCACTGGTTTTAGTGACAAAATGCTTCACTAGGTGGAAATTTCAACATAATTTTGTCTTTAAATGAGAAAAGAACAACATCACAGTGCAGTGACAGTACCAAGAACTCGACATCTAATATAAAGAAACATTGACAGTGAAGAACAACTGCTATGTTAACGCAGACCACATTGTTACATGCCACAGTAGCGTGTGTGCGTCTCTTGCTGTGTCCTCTGTCTGAGTACTGCACCTCTCCTCCCATACTGCTGCTGCAGTGGCTGATTGGCAGCAGGTGTGCTCAGGTGTGCAGTCAATCATTAATTAGGGCAGGTCAAGAGCAGGGATAGTGCAGCAGAACAGGGACAGTCGACTGTTCAACAGACTTCAGTCCGCGTGTCTGCAGTATAGTCCAGTGGTGGCGGACTAGACTGCTTGTGGCCAGCATATTGCTCATTTTTGGGTCTTATGTGTCTTGTTAGCCGCCCTGCACCAAGAGGTGCCAGTTTACCTCCTTGACACTGATGACATGCCCCTGAGAAAGACACCTGTTTGTGCATGTGTGTATTTTGGGCCTGTAATTTCTCCAAGGGGGATTAATAAAATCTTCTTAAGTACATTTAAATGTCCTTTATTAGTGTGAATCTAAACATTCATTTTGCACATAACAAAAGAGGTCAAGGTTGGACAAACAACTGATAAAGCAAACAATGAAAATCAAATATTATACTAGGCTAAACAAATTCCAAATATTTGGTATCGAGGTCATCTGAAACTACAGAAAAGTATTCAAGTTACATTACTTTAATACTGTGATACTTGGATTAGGTTACAGACTACATTTTTTAACAGGCAATCAGTAAGTGTTTCGGCACACATTTTTAAAGTAAGTCTTCCAACCCTTTTATCAAACACACATACACACTAACAAGATGGTTACACTCTGCAACTTTTAACTTATAAGTCCAATATTGTAAAATGTAAGGGCACTTTTGTGCATTTGTACAGCTAAAACAATTTTAAAAATCCTACAAGAATTTTGTGGATGTAGTTTTCTGAATCTGAAATTATGTCTCAGCAACATATTGACTGTTATTTAAAGCATGAATCCACATTACAGTAGAAAATCTCCATTCTGCAAAACACCACATAGACAAAAAATCTGCTAGATATCCTGGAGGGGTCCTGCTCAGTTCACCAGCATCACATCTGTGAAACTGACACTGATCAAGGTGTAGTGGTGCAAAGGCACTGAAGTCACTAAATTAGCAAAAGCTTGTTACATTGCAGCTTTTCTCTGTCACATTCACTTTTTGGGATGTTACCAAAGAATAAAGAGAAAGCAATTCATCTTCTCTTAGGGAGAAATAGGACCAGCCATGACAACTTGATTGCACATACTGTACAGTGTGAAACATTATGTAAGTCTTGTTAGTTTTGCTTTGAACTGGCCCAAAGCAAAGTCACAGTAAAACATGTTTAAACAGTGCCCTCATCTGTCCAAGAGATGGTATTGTAGCCTCTGTGGCGCCTTTTTTTTAATTTGTGCAAACATGTTATTGCAAAACTTTTACATACAAAACAAATTTTACATGGTAGAAACATGAGAAATGAGAAAAGGGGAGGGAGGCACATATCATGTAATGGAAACAAAAAAGTACATTTTCAAAATATTGCCTTTTCCTGCTGTAGCCTACTTGAACAATACAGGATTCATAACAGATGGGTCCATGTATATTTTGGCAATTGGATTTTCCGTTCTGAAACGGGTATTAAAAAAGAAAAAGCGAGTGATTATTTGATTTTCATTTTAAAATACAAAAATTAAAATTGAATCACAAGGTGTTTTTTCTTGTCATGGTGAAAAGGGGATATGTGAAATTTAAAAAAAAATGCTTTCATTTTCATTTTCTATTTGTAATAACAAAAAACAAAATCAGTGCGAGACTCCCGTCGACCAAACTATCCGTCAGTCGCCAGCCGGCCCCAGGAGGCGGCGGCCTGAGCCTCGACCGTCGAGGCGAAGGTCGGCCGCCCGTTCTGTTCTGTTCTGTTCTGTGCCTAAATCCTCACTGTAGATTCTTGGCTTGGAACCACGTTCATGTGCACGTGCACACTGTCTGAACTCTGTGTGTGTGTGTGTGTGTGTGTGTGTGTGTCGTGACGATGTGCAAACAGCATGTTGGGACTTTAAGAAACTTGGATTACACCAGATGAGCAGTATAGAGGCATTTTATGTTTGCTTTTTGTTTTTTTGGCAGTTGTTTTTATTCCATTTGAAAACTGGTCATCATTTATTTAGATCGTTTGGGAGATTCTGCAACACCGTTTTCCTGTGAAACTCCAGCAGTGTTTTGTGGACTTAAAAAAAACTAACTAAACCTGACCTTCAATCAGCATGAGGGCAAGTAGATAATGACTGAATTTTTATTTTTGGGTGAACTATCCCTTTAGGACATCTAGCACAGAGTTACAACTCAACATGAAATCAGTGGTGGTTAAGAACTGAACATTAAATTACATAAAGGAAGCTAAAATGTGTAGAAAAAATGAAAAAGATTACTAAATTAAAAAAAAGGAGAAACGGCAAAAAAATATGCAGGGAGAGAAGAGGATCAGTATAACAAAAACCTAGGTCCCGGTGCATCCACGGCCTAGCCACCTAAACTGTGCTAGGGGATGGAGAATTTGGGGGGTAGATGATAATTTGAAGGAGTCCAATTATTTTTAATATAAATATATAATAGGCTGTAAATCTGACTGACTTTAAAATCAGTCTGTACCATGTAGACTACCTTGTGATCAAAAGTTATTAAAAGATTTGGTCAGCGTTGATCGGTATGGCTGCGGCAGGATGTCAAGTTTTGATGACTCGCCATGAAACGTAAAATTGCTATAACTTTGGATTCAATGATGTAATGACCACCAAAGTTCAAATTGATGTGACGTTTGATAAGAGTCCTACCCTGAACACATCTACATGACAATCAGGACATAGTCAGAGCACATAGTGATACGATAGGTACATCATACAACCTCTCTTGTTGCAGTGTGAATTAGGATATTTGTTATGAATTGTGTTGGGTATAATAAGATAGTTTTTATAGTGATATTGTTTGTGATATTGTTATTGTAGTGTTCATCTTTTTTATTACATAACTTAATTCTGAACAGACTGTTGCTATTGACACAGTTATTATCATAGACTCCAGAGAAGCAATAAAATCATTGTTAAATCATTTTGAAATAAATATTTTGTGTCAAATTTTTGAGTTCTGTTGGTACATAACCATGTAACAAGCAGGATAATGTACAGTGAACAGGTGGTTATTGTGAAATAAATCAGGACAGGATGATGCAGGGCCCCACAGGATCTCCTACATCACAGTGTTTCCCAAACTTTGAATCTGAGGACCCACTTTTTGAAAATGTCAAACCATCGAGACACAATAGGAAAGGAAAGAAAGAGAGAAAGAAAGAAAAAAGAAAGGAAGAAAGAAAGAAAGAAAGAAAGAAAGAAAGAAACAGCAGGACCAAAAATCACAGCAGTTCTTCTCTTCCTCCAAAGGGTGGCGCTGTAGCTAATTAACCCTGACTGTCTCTTTAACTCTGACGTTTCAGTTTTCCTCCACGTTGGCCGCACATGCGCAGAGACCTCGGTCACCTGCTGGAAACCAGAGGCGAACAAGGAAGTCTAGCACTGAGGACTGGATGCCAGGCTAAGTAAAACTAAATACATCTCCGCCGGATAGTAGTCATCTGCCCGTCAGCTGTTTGCTCCATCGGCGTGACAAGATGTTTAAAAAACTGAAGCAGAGGATAAACGAGGAGCAGTCACCGCAGAGGAATGCGCAGTCACCACAGCAGGCCCAGGTTGGTTGTTGAGTTACTGGGAGCTAACTGGCTAAGCTAACCTCTGTTTACACTGCTGAGCTGTTAGCCAAGGAAGATAGCTGCCGTTTGGCAGAAGTTAATGCTGCGAAAACGATTGTTTAGTAATATATAATCAAAATAACTTACTCAGCTGTCAACTTTTGTGAACTTGTTTTATCAGTTGGCTTATTGACTTTCTTCTAAACGTCAGTCAACCATGCTAGCTCATTTAGCTGCCTAACTTAGCTGTCAGCTGCTGTCAGTAAGGTGCGTTTAAGCAAACTTGTAACTGGTAAAGCTCGTTGACCCGGGTAGAAGAAACAATAACATGCAGCCAACCATGGACATGAACTAGCCATATTAAATATATCTATTAAGACACACATAGACAACATGGGCGTGTCATTTGTTTTTGCTGGCACTGGCAGCAAGTGGATGTCAGCTGGCAGCTTTATTTGACACATGCAAATCCTCCCAGTGCCAAACGTCTGCCATCATAGTGCAAAAATACGAAAGGTTAGACAGACTAGTGCACAGGTTACAACTGTGAAGTTAAAGTCAATAATCTTTGGAAACGCTGCTTTAAAAGCTGCATCATCTCGGGCTCATGGACAGTTTGTGATATACTGAATAGCCCTGCTGGTCAGATTCAACCTGTCTTTATTTTTCTCCGTAGTCTCTCAGTACTTTCTTTTTTAAAACTATTCTACTATAATTTGGACACGTTTCAGTGTTGCTTGCCAAACCTGCTTTGTAACTGGAAAAGGCTGCTACTTGGCATTTCCTTCTGTAATTGTGTTCATGTTGTTTTAAATGTAAAATGCCCTTTTCCACAGTGCACAACATTTCTTTGTCTACTTTACATTAATTGTATTAACTGTTCTTTATTGTGACTTAGTCCTTGTCTGGAGCGAACTTTAGTACTTGTTGTTTGTGTTTGCAGCCAGGGTGCAAAATAACTTCCTTGTTCACCAGCCAAATGGTACCAGCCACACTATAGAGTGAATCTAATCTAATGGCTAATGATAATTTTGGTCCATGTTTGCACCTCATGGTACCCATTGTCTTGCTTCAAAAGCAGCATGTTAAGAGGGGTGCAAAGGTTAAGATTGACAACTGTGCGGCACAATGAAAAGAAAAGTTAGAGTAGGTCAGTGGCTCTTAATTGTTTTTTTTGACATGCCCCACTTCAGAAACCAAAAAAGCCCCCCCTCTTTTATTAACCATAAACATTTATAAGGGAAGCAACTGGTGAAAAAGGGTCCAAACTATATTTTAGGGAAATAAAGGTCAGCATGATAGCATCCACAAACTCATGTCTGTTTATTTTCCTGCTTCAACACTTTGAGAACCACTGGTTTAGCAAGTATCATTATTATAGGAGTCCATCTAATTATTGCCTGTTAGAACTTTATCATAATAAGTAAGAATCATCTGTAAGACTCTGTGGTTTTGATACATATATACCGTTTTATTGCTTTAAACAGATGGGCAGTGGAGACCGGCGCAGCAGCCAGACCCCTCCGTTTCATCACGATGGCACACCCTCTCCCAGTGACAGAGAGGTGAGCATGGTGTCAACCTGTGATAGATTTATGTTTAATATATTTGAGCTCAAACTGCAGCCTGCAGGGATGTCATGTTCTCTCCCCAGCTTATATTCTTCCCCCAGCTTATTTTCTAATTCTCAACACAGAGTGATGTTTCTGCCAGTCCTCAAAAATCTGTCATGTGTTTTGTCACGCTTAAAGCTCCCTCAATAACAAACCAGTGCCTTTTTAATTGCTGTGTCAAGTGAAAGTAAATCAGTGACCAAGTAGTCGTTTCAGTTTTCAAATGTGGACCATTACTTTTTACTACTCATCATCTACTCTCAAATTAAAGGAGAAATATGTAATATATTTACTGTGCAAAATCATATCAAATGTCATAAGAGATTAAGCAAACATGCTTCAAGTTCAAAGACTGCTTCTTTGACAACATCACTACAGCCCCTCCTTTGAAATGTCCATTCTGGGCCCCTTTCACATTCATTAGAGAAAATTAATGCAGAATTTTTTGCCGAATGAGTTTGTGTCTGTTTATGAGTCATAAGAAATCATTAATCTTTTAGAAGGTGCTGATGTTTATATCGGTTAACTTGATCAATATGTTAATACTGTTCACTGTCCATGCAGTCTGCAGGCATCCTGCCTGAGCTTCGAGTCTGGGGAGGAGGGGGCGGGAGGAAACGACTCACTTTGGATATCAAAAAGGGATTCAACCTATTTAATATACCGTTTTTGCCTTCAGTTCACTATTTTGAATCTCTTTTCTCTTTTAAGTTGAAATAATCTTAACTCTCTGTCCCAGACTGATTTGTTAATATAATAAAAGATGCATATTATGCCCTAAGCATACTTCCTGGATCGTAGCATTTCCATTACTTCAGGCAACAGATGAAAATCTAACACTAAAAGGTCCTTATAATTTCATGAGAACTCGTGAGCAGAAATAACATTGTGAAAACTGATGTTGTAGACCAATCAGCACGGTGATGTCATTACATACAGGTACGGTCTGTTAACTTTTTTCTTCATTTAAATGCATGTGTGATCAAAATCATAGCGTTTTAATGTTTATCTTTCAGAAGATGTGGCTAATTATTGATAATGAAGTCTTTTGTTAAAACTGGTTATGAAAGTGCCTTTTTTACTGATGTCTGTATATGACCTACATTAGTTAATAGGACCATCTGCACCATTTCTAGGCCTGTATAGTTCTTCTTAGTGCCTGCCACTGGGTCAGATTCCTCTTGAAATCAGATCAAACTAGCTTGTGTTTGCATTTAGTTACATTTAGTAGTGCATTATCCAGTTAAAAAGAAGAGTTTATTTTATTTTTTGTGTTAGATTTTGTGGTTATTACTGTGGAAACGCTACCACTTTTGTCCACAGGGGCCTCCAAAATCAACAAAATATGAAAGTTCCTTGTAGCAGCGTTAAAACTTGAATGAAATATCATTCAATTTAAAATATATATACAAAAGCTCACTTAATGACAAAACATAAGGTACTTTTCTTAAGTTATACTGAGACTGCTCACCCATAAGAGACACGGTGAAGGGCATTCTGACTGTGGAGAGCAGACCGTATTTCAGCATGTGTATGAATAATTGATGCATCCTCCTCTCAGTGTTTTTCTTTCTCTGGTGATTTGTTGCAATATTTTCCCTCAGCCGAAATGGGCACGTTACGCAAGACTTCTTTGATTCATTAGACGGAGGTAGACCGGCAATGAGGTACTGACCACGACTGTAAGATTGATGATGCAACATATGGTTTTAGAGCTTATATATGGATGTTTACAGTCTTGGCTGTTTGATCCTCAGATCAAAAAAAAAAAGGAAGCAATTACTCATTTATGACACGTTTTTCTACATTTCAACACTGGAGACTCCAAGCTGGAATAGTGACACTGACGCTTTTAGACAGGCTTCTACCCTACTTTCCCCCCTTATCCACTGGAAGCAGAGGTGTGTGGTTTGGCTCTCAAGGCCCTCGACTTAGAAGCTTCTGGTCACCTCAGCATCTTTTTTCACCTCACAAATCTTTAAGACTTTGACATCTCTGAAGGTGTTGATTATTGGGAGTAGATTGAATCTATCTAATCTTGGCAACATCATAATTTAAGATTACATTCAGAGATGCCAAACTGTTATTCATAACATTAATGTTGATTGAGTGTTTCACTTTCCCGTTTTTTCTTATTTTTCCTCCTCTCCCATGTAGTCTCTCTTTCTTTCTCTCCATCCATCTCAGTCTCTCTGTGCCAGCCTCTTCCTAGTCTCTCCCTCCAGCGCTATTTCACACTCATGGTGTTGTTTTTCTCATTGCTCTCTGTGTTCCTCTCCTTTCCCCCACCTTTCGTCCCGTTACTGCACTGACGGGGTCAGATGCTGGCCGGGATGATAGCAGAGCCCGCTTTTCTCTCTGAGTATACTATCTTTGCTCTGGACCATTCAAAACGACCCAAAACGGCCCAGGTAGCCAGTGTGGTGAGTTTGTCCTCACTTCCTGTCTCTTCCTCCTCATCTTTCTCCTCCTCCTCCTCCTCCTCCTGCCCTGTTCCTTCCTCCCGTCTCCACGCCTTTGGGGAATCAGTAGAGGACTGTGGCCCAAGTCGGGACAGCTTGTTCCCTGCTCTCTGTCTCCTGTTTCCTTTGGATTTAGCAACAAGAAGGCATCTCATGTCTAGGCTAACCCTGCATCTAATGGGAGTCATGGTTTACATTGTGGGATAGAAGCTTGTGTGCTTCCTGCCGTTTGTTGGTTTATTGCCCTACCTTTCAGTTATTATTCTCTGTCACAGAATTGAATATTGCCCCCTTGTCTTTAGGTATCCTTAGTTGCTTGCTCTATAGACCCTAAACACCCTGTTATGTTGCCTGACGGCCTATATCCCTTCTCCCCACAAGTCTGTTTATTTGGAGAGTTGACATTTTCATTTTTCTAAAAGCTAAAGGCAGGCTTTTACAGCAGGTCAAATGTTGAATTGCTTGTAACTCTTCCAAGTAAACAAACAGACCAGAGCACCTTTGTAGATGCCTCAAAAACTAGATGATGTGTGTTCACATGTGGAGGCAGTAATAGGATGAGAGGAAAACAACATTTGAAACAACTAAGTATTCATCATTTGTGATACAAACAGATTTTTAAATGCACACATTACATTCATTTTGCTCACATTTTGTATGTCTGTTCAAATGTCTAAGATATATTTGATGTAATGTGCAGTGTACAATGTTTGTTTGGTGTAAATAGATATATGTGTTTTGACTACTAACTAACTACTGGCTGTGGAGGGGATTTATTTTTATATTTATATCTTTATTTTTTTATAATATTTTTCATGATATTTGTATTTCATGTTAGCAAACACAGTTGATATAAATATGAACTTCCTCTACTGCGGTCACTCAGCACTCATGTGAATCACCTTGTCAGTGTTTACTAACGCTAGAAAGGGCATAGAGGTAATGGGGGGTAAATCAGTGTTTGAGTCTTCAGCTCTGTTGCCTTTTAACTCTTTATTACATCTACTTAAACTGAAGACTACTCAGGTTTTATAGATTAGCCTGACATAGGGGAGGGGGAAATAATTGAACATGTTTATGCTCTAAATGAGGCTACTTCTTGAGTTTTGGTGAAGATGACTGAGTGTGAGCAACTGCAGACAGATACAATCCACACTTCCTGGATTAAAAGATAAAAATTTTGCTGCATCAAGATGCATCAGTAATCATTTTATAATTGCATCTTGGCCCTCGGAATAGAATTGGTTGGCTTTAGGTGATGAAACTTTCACGCAGCTTTAGTTGGTTGCAGCTTAGTTGTAGTTGAGTTGAGTTGCATGGTATAAAGTCCTCTGGAACACATCTGAAAAACTCTGCTGAAAATTCTGTGAAAGTGGTTTCACGCAACAGCCAATTCACATGCTGATAACATGTCATATGACAACATCAAGCATCCCATTTTCCAAATATGTTGGATTTTAACTGATTGAGTTCAACTTGGCATCAGCTTATCACCAAAATGAACAAATTAATAAAACAGAAGATGCTCTTTTGGATGTTTTCAGAAGGAAATTATCATCACTGACTCCATGCAAGGTCGGTAACACTGTCAACATAAAAACATGACGCAAAGTTTGTGTATAGCTGTGTTTAAATAAAGCTAATGCTTTAATGACAATGAGATCTGTTATAAAATACAATAATGTCAAGTTACAATTTCATACTGATGTCAGAAGGTGGAAGTAAAGAGCTATTTATTGATTTTACTTGGATCAAAGGGCAAATGAACTCCTTGACCTCAGTATGAAATGATCCATTGGTCTCTTTTGAGTAGCCAGTAGGTGGCGTCATTTTCCGCCAACATAGCAATAAGCATTAATGCACTGTTAGCTCTCTTTATATTCTCCGGGACAGCCATTGTGAAGTAAAGCAGCCGGCTAGTGCTAGAAGAAAAAGTGATACAACTCATTCAAAATTGATTTTATTCCGTGAAAAAAATTATTCAATAAGTTACAAAGATGTAAATGTAGTTACAATGACTCTTCCCACTTGATATAATCAAGAGAGAAAACAATTATCGTGGAAAAATACCAATCTAGTCAGCTAATTTTTGTGAAATCAACTGTATAATTGTGTTGTATCAGACTTGATTATTTTTGAATTGCTTCATGTAAAACTCAGGTTGCATGGAAATTGTTTTGTGCAATCTGCAACCTGGAACTAGCTGCATGAAAGTTTCACTGTGTGAACCCATCCTAAGGTGCTAAGAGATTCCCACCTCAAGCCTGAAACCTTTTCCTCTGTTGATACAACCTGAATTGTCAGTGATAGACTGTGAAGATCAGTGAGTTATTGCACTACAGTCTGGAGAATTTTAATGTGTTGTAGCTTCCGATATAACTGGTGTCATCATCGTCTCTTGATTTGTGATGAAGCATAAATATCTTAAATCCATCACTATGTCGTTGTCATTTTCCACCTACATTTTATTAAAATATCAACACATCCACACAAAATGTTAATTGTTCATCCCATCTCATTCATTTTGTTGATTTTTACATTTGTTGTTGAAGGTACAAACTTGTTTTGCCAGCTACGTTTGTCTTTTGACCAGAGACATATGAAGGAACCTTTCTGTTGCTTGGAGTTATGTTTGCGTTTGATTCGGGTTGTCATAGGCATGATTACTTTTGTGAATCACAGGGTTTCGGATTCAGAAACACTTTGAATTTAGTCATTTGTTGTGTCTGTGAGGGGATTGGAGCATTTGGACATGTAGTGCTGAAACACAGCAGAGGCATTCAAACCTTGGTTTAGTGTTGGTAAAGGTGACGAGCGTCTACATGGGACGACACACTTGGTGAAGTAGTGACTAAGTAAGTATTGTGCTATAGGATTTTTAAATTTGGTCATTTATCCCAGGTTATTCACAGATCTGTGACAATGAAATAAGTAAGCAATTAAATATCTTTACACTTTATCAGTGTATAACCTTCTACTATAGATTACTTACAGGAAAATTGGTGCTTCTTTTATATTCATTTACCACCCAGTTCCAAAAAAGTTAGGATATTGTGTAAAAACATAAATAAAAACAGAATGACATGATGTGCAAAAACATTTCGACCTATATTCAATGTTGCCCCATCCCAACTTTTTTTGAAACATGCAGACATCAAATTCAGACTGAGTGTATATTTGCAAAAAACAATAGTTTGAACATTAAATATTTTGTCTTCCTACTGTGTTCAGTTGAATGCAAGTCGAACATGACTCACATCACTGAATTCTGTTTTTTATTTCTGTTTTGCGCAGGATTTTACATGGAAGTAGGGCTGCATTAAATAATTTGTTTTAAATGTCCCCTTGCAAATAAAAACAAGAACAAGGTTAAAAATTCAGGTATAAAAACAGATCGTTCGACACCGTCAGAACATTTCCACAAGAAACAGGACAGAAATGTCGAGTGTTTTGCACAGTAATTCAGAGGAAGGAGTAGCTCGGAGCCGGACAAGGGAGGAGAAAATGTGCTTACTCTGATCCTGCTTCTAACAAGTCAACTAAACCAACTAAGCTGCTCAATGTTCACTTTACTTCAATTATGACTCTCTCGTGCTCTTGTAATGCAGCTGCACACGGCACTGTCAAGCATCTTTAATTCAAATACCAGCTCTCCTACTTGACTTTTAACTGTCTGTTTGTTCCGACCTCATGGCTGTTTTGTAGAGTCTAGTTTTAACCCTTTTTGTTGAATGTACTGTAGAGATGCCTTCTTTTATGTATTTAACCCCTCTGTTTTTTCCAAGTTGCATGAGGGTACCCATCGCCCCTGCATTGCTCCCAGCAATACTAATATTGCTCCCTCCAGAGTAATCAGGGAGAGCCATGCTGGGTGTGGATGACTAACTGGCCCAGGACAAGTCCACTGGCACAGTTTTCCGTCCACTCATAATGTCTTTTTATCTGCAGAGTGCAACTAAAGGACCAGCAAGATCTCCCAGAGGTAGCATCAATGGAGATGGAAGTGCTTCTCCTCTTGTACGTTTATTACCCAGTCTTTTCCCTCTTTGATCTCCAAGTTAATGTTAATTTGTTGATATGCTTAAAATGAGCTTTTTTATGCAATTTCTCATCTTTGTCCTCCCGACAGAGAGAGGAGACACAGTCATTTGCCCAGAAACTGCAGTTAAAAGTTCCCTCGATGGAGTCGTTGATTCGCGGCGGTGCCAGCCGGGCAGAAAGCCTGTTCCGCTCTCCCTCGAAAGAAAACCTGGTCCGAAGCTCATCGCGTGACTCCCTGACACCATTGGGAGAAAACGAGTCCCCCGGCGGCCCCACATATGACCCACCCTCGGATATTGAGAGCGAGGCGGAGGAGCCGCCAGGAACTGCAGAGTCTCTTACCAAAGAGCAGCTGTTGCATCGACTGCTCAGAGTGGAGAGGAGCCTGGGGAAGTACAGAGGGAAATACTCAGAGGTGAGAGAGTAGCACACAGCCATACAACCATATAACTATGGTTACTTTAAGAGATGAAGTGATTGCAAATTCTTGGCCGAGTCAGATTTGACCTGCTGATAACGATTTTCTTTCTTTCGTAGAACTATAATTGACAGGATACACAAACATTTTTGTAACTTTTCCTTCATGTAAAATTAAAGTGTACTACTAAATAACACATTTTCTCCTGAAGTGCTCCAGGTTACTGCCAGGTCTTGTCCTTTTCCTTGTTTCTCTCTTCATCTCCACCTTTTCCCTTTTCCAACCTTCTCCCTTCGTCTCTCCTCCTGTCCTCGCATTTTCTCACCCCCTCTGTACTCATGTCTTCTCTTTTATTTCTCCATCTCTTCTTTCTCCAACTCTTCTCTGTATCCTTCCTTATCCTATGCCAACAGTGTGTGTGTGTGTGTGTGTGTGCGTGTGTGTGTGTGTGTGTGTGTGTCAGTGACCAGTGATGTTAGTGCCTGTGTTGCTGTGCTGCATGATGACAGCCGTCATGCAGCACATGCGCTTCATCCTGGCCCCACACTCCAGCAGTTTTTGGGATGATTTCTTTTGTCAGATTCAGCCCTCCCAAGAATCGGAGGAGAAATCTGGGCCAGACCTCTGTTGGTACTGATGTTTGGCTCAGATTATCCGGTGATGTGATGGACTTGCAGATCCAGTCTTCACCTCGCTGATTTGCTCCTAGTATTATCGGGGCTGCCCTGATAATTTCAAACATGTTTGATATTTATGATTTAAAATCAGGATGACTACATCAGTACAGATGTGAAAGAGAGGTGTTGCCAAGCAACGGTAAACTCTAGCTCTTATGGCCAAAGATCGCTAGCAAACTACTCTTGACATATAGTAAAACTATTTAAGTCTCACCTCCAGTTCTGGCTGAAGAATAGACAACCCATGTTGATCAAGCCTCCCCAAACATTTTCAACTTCTGCTTTAGCTTTTTTCTAACTACAGTATAAGGCATTAGGGTTACAACAGCGAGTTGTTCTGCTACATGAGATCACCCATGAAATCCCAGAGATCGTGCCCTCTCCTCTGGCAGGATAATCATGTTAATATGCTGTTGTGTGTCGTGTACCATTAAAGGATAACTTCGGTATTTTTCAACCTGGGCCCTATTTCCCCATGTGTATGTGTGTGTATGATTGACAGCTGCAACTCGTTTTAAAATAGCTGCGGTATTGAGATACGCGAATTGAGCCGGCAGCTGCGAAACGAGTTATAACAGTAGTTATCGGGGCAAAATGGTCCGTCAAAGTTTGTACATTAAACGTGCTTTTTTTCGCCACAGACCGGCTCAGATCACCAGTGTAATCTCTGTCAACAACATGCAAAGCGTCTCTCTTACCGTTCACTCTGTGACGACATCTCACAGGATCTTTGCTTGTTGAAGAATGTCTTCGTCGCAGCGAGTAGGACAGCTGTTTTCTTGAGGTGTGTTTCAGGATTGGATGTCTTCTCTTCTTGGGTTGGCAGTAGTCATCTTGAGAAAATTGTGCACTGCAGACCGATGGTCTGCCAGGCGCAGTGTCTGGACAGGAGCGTTAGCATCCAGTTGTAGCACAATTAGCCACAACTTCAGCATGTTGCTGTGCGACAAAGTCAGCCTGTAAAAGCTGTACGGGGTGTTGCATGACATCCTGTTCTTGCACTTCGATGACGCAAAAACATGAACCATTGTTTTCAATAGTTGCAGTAAAACTTTCAGCTGAACTCCGAGACAGCTAACTCCGCTCTGACCGGCTCTCAGCATGACTCCTGTTTTCTTCCGGGAACAAACAAAGATCCCGCGAGATGTCGTTACACACAGCAGCAGTAAGTGAAGCCTACTGTTGACAGAGATAACACTGGTGATCTGAGCTGGACTGTGGTGAAAAAAAGCACGTTTAATGCACAAACTTTGACGGACCACTTTGCCCCGATAACTACCGTTATAACTCGTTTTGCAGCTGCCGGCTGCATTCGCGTATCTCAATACCGCAACAATTTTAAAACGAGTTGCATCTATCAATCATACACACACATACACATGGGGAAATAGGGCCCAGGTTGAAAAATACCGAAGTTATCCTTTAAGTTTCTCCTGATCTGTATGATGCAACCAGATTTCTCAACACTCAACACTTCTGAGTGTGGGGCCAGATTAAATTTTACTGGCACAGAATCAGATACATCTGATAGTGATTGACTGGTCATTACTGATGAAACCGAAAACCATGCAATTCCGGCTACCGGCCGATCGATTGGTGTATCTTTAGTTGCTTTGATGTATCCTCATTTATGATTTTCTCTTTCTCAGTTTCCTCTCCTTTTACTCACCTCTACTCCTTAAACCTGCAGCTGGTTACTGCGTACCGAACGGTGCAACGGGATAAAGAAAAAACACAGGTAATTTCCTCTAACGACCACACTGGCTAATATTTCATTTCTTAATATGATGTTTTTTTCCCAGGGGGACATTTTATGATTTTATGGCATGTTCATTTCTGTTCTGCCTCCCCTCAGGTCATCCTCAGTCAGAGTCAAGATAAAGCTCTCCGCAGGATAGGGGAGCTGCGGGAGGTAGGCCTATATCTTATGAACGTCTCTCTAGGTCAATATGTGTTTTCCTTTTTGACTAAAGTTTTACATATGAGTGAACATATTGGATGATTTCTAGGAGCTTCAAATGGACCAGCAGGCCAAGAAACACCTACAGGACGAGTTTGATGCTGCACTGGAGGAGAAAGACCAGATGATCACTGTACTCCAAACACAGGTTAGTGTTAGTACATGAATATGTTTTTTAATGTATGACAAAGTCTGCTGCAGTAGCTTTTAGAATTTACAAGGCAATGAAGTATGACTTAATGCCTGGCAGAAATTTAGTCTTTTAAAAATGTTCAAATTTGACTTGACTTGAAGTGAAAAAGCCACGCTAACCATCACGCCAACACAAAAATATAATATTTGATTGCCACTCGTACAGCCTTAAACCTACTTGGGTTTGTGTCCTTCATGTACTTCGAAGTTTTATTTCACCAAGTCTGTTTTTTGCTCTTTCTAACAGGTTGCTTTGCTGAAGAAACGAGTGAAGGGGGTCTCCGATGGTGCTCTGCCACCTGATGGTGACGTCGCTCAATCTGAAGATGCTACAGACTCCTCTCCACAAAGTCCTTCTAAGGAGCAACCAGAGCCTGAAGTCACAGAGGGTAAACAAACTTTTTGCACATACTTTATTTTGATGGGGAGCATAAGCAAAACATTAAGTTATTGTCTCTAAAAATGAAACGTCTATTTAGGGGTTATTTTTTAACCAGTGCATTTTCTTTTCTGGGCAGGAGAGGGCAACAGTGATCCAGCCAAACTCATAGAGACTCTGCAGAAGAGGGTGAAGAGGCAGGAAAACCTCCTGCAGAAGTGCAAAGAGGTGATGCGTACACACAAGGAGCGGAGCGCCCAGCTGGGAACTGAGAATGAAACTTTGCAGGAGCAGCTGCAAGAGAGACTGCAGGAGCTGGAGAAAATAAAGGTGGCTAACCAGTGTTTCACAGCAATGACAGCGAACCGCGGTTATACTGTAATGTTATGACATTTTTCATAAATTTTAAATGTCTGCTTATGCACATTATCACTTTGTCAGAAATACAAAGTAAGCAGATATTTCAAAGCAGTTTACTGAAGACAGCCACTCACTAGAAATTGATGTGTCGGTAAACTGTAATTACAGGAGGAGGAGATTTGATTAAAATGGGGCTGGACTGAGATGCAGCAGATGACTGAACAGTGTGTTTTGGGTCATTAATGTTGTGCTGCAAAATGTCTGCCAGAGTCTTTATGGTCCACTGATAATACGTCTCCATTATGTTAGCGACACAGTGGTTTGCTGTGTTTCTCAGAGTCCGAACATCCAAATTCTCTGGCCGAGCTCCAGGACGAGGGTTCATGTCAGCGTGACATGACTGAACCATTGTTTTCATTGATTTCAAAACATTTAGCTTCAGTGGTATGATCGGCTTGTTTAGCTTGTCCATAGCTGCTCTGATGTTTTGCAGCGTCCGATAACAGATGTTTGTTGTTACAAAGATTCTGATAACAGACAGCTTGTCTGTGACTGTATGTTGATTGACTCGCGTTCATGTTTTTTGCCATAATTGTGATGTTGGATCTGCACTCTGTTTGGGAATAGGGCCTTTCCTGTGTCAGGAAAAGCAGAGGTTAACAGGCGTTTTGCCCTCTTAAGCAGCATGAAGGCATCCTGGAACTGCTGGGCGGGCTGTGCTCATCCCCTGCCTCAGACAAATATCTCGTAAAACGCCCCATCTGTCTACGATTCCAGACCTTCAGCACTGGGATCTTTGAATTTAATATTTATAGTCTCATTGACAGTGTATTTCATGCTGTATTTTTTGTATATTCACAGAAAAATTCTGCATTTTTCAGTGTGTTTTCTAAATTCAGTTAATCCAAAGACTGCATAGACTTGTTGCTCAGATAGATATGAGAAATACAGTCATCCCAGCATTTCCTGTTTAGCAACCGATAGTTATACAGCGGTGGCACAGAAACACAGCTTCTACATGCCACTGCTGCTGAGCTGAGCTGTAATTTAGGTTGACTTGTTGGTTTAGCCAGGCTTGTATACACTGTCTGGTCGTTTGGCTTGTGGGTGAGGCATCCTGGGTGGTGCAGCAAACATTTTGAAGTTATCTGACCGAAGCATATACAGGATATGAGTCCCAGCATCAGAAATGGCCCCGTGTAAAGCTAGATATGTAGTTGTATTGACAGCTGTGACATATCCTTTCTTATTCTCTCTATTATTTTATCTTCATAGGAGCTGCACACGACAGAAAAGACCAAGTTGATCACTCAGCTGCGCGATGCTAAGAACCTCATCGAACAGCTGGAGCAGGACAAAGTGAGTGAGGAGTTTTTTAGGCTTTAGTCACGTCTTGATTGAAGGTCCTGCAGATTCAGTTGTATTAGAAAACATGTTTTTTCACTCCGCCATTGAGGAAAGAAGTCAGACACACCTTGAAGTCCCATATTGTTCCTCTTAAACTTTGACCCCAGCTCCGCAGGATGGACAGCAGCTCATGGGATCTGTGTGAGGAATGCTGAAAACACTTAACGTCAAAACCAATTACAGACACTGGCTTGAGTTAGGATGTAAACTACAGAGAAAGTACTTATCAAATCAACATTAATTTCAGTGTCAATTTATCTCCTGAGACTAAGGTTTATTCCGGGAAACAGGATTCCCGGGAATGCCCGTTTAAACCAGGTTTATTTCCCATTTCCAGGGAAATATATTAATGAGAAACCAGGAAAAAATGCTTTATTTAAATGTAATCAATTATGAATCAATTGCTGAATTTGCAAACAGTTTTGTTAATCGATTCATCGGTTTGAGTTCTCTGATCTCTGCTTCTTAAATGTGAATATTTTCTGGTTTCTTTACGTCTTTATGACAGTACACTGAATATCTTGGGGGAAAAACATTTAAGGGTGTCCCCTTGGGCTTTTGGGAAACACCAAGCAACATTTTGTAACCGTTTTCTAATATTCTATAGACCAAACAATCAATTAATTTTCGCAATTTTTGCAGCCGTATACAACACCTGTGTCCGTGTGCCGGTGGAACACATTGAATCCTTTAATGAATTGATTAAAAAGCACAATACACCATGAATTCAGATAGTTTAAACGTTAATGCAGTTAGTATGGTAACTTGTAGGCACTACTAGCTAAGTCAGGCTAACACAACACAATTCCTGCCACCAGCTTGCGTGGAAATACTTCAGAAGATTACAAAAAGGAAGATGAATAGTGTAAACAGGAGATCAAATGCCCTGGACGGAGGCTCAAGAAGCAGTTTGCTGCCACATTTAAAATCTCAGACAAAATTCCAAGATAAAGCCCATCAAAGTGTGTAAGAACACTGGATTCAAACTTCATCCAAAACACTTCTGGGCGAAATACTGGCAGGGATGGCAGCACATGATGGATTTACCTCCAGCAGTAAAATTCACCTCTCTCAGAGCAGCACTGAAGAACGACGGCCATGATCTCCAGAAGAATCCATCTGGAATCTAACACCAAATGAGGGAGAGCTTTTTATTAGAGTTTTGCTTTTTATCTCAGTGACCACCGACTTTATTAAACTGACTATATTTAACAGTGCAGCGTGCATGGCATGAGTCTCAGGAGGTTTGTTTATAATATCAGGAATTATAAAATCTAACTTCCATGAGGCTGTTCAGTCAGACAGTGACACATCACAGGCAATAAACTTGGACTTTCATCCCGACAGCTGGAGCAAAGTTCAAGCTGCATGCGCAGTTCATTTTATGTCGATCATCATAAATGATATTCTTTTGCCTTAATAGTAATTAAACCACTAAATAATACTCTAAGGGCTTCAGGATTGGAACCCATATATCTCCTTGTTGGGTTTAGTGTTGCCTGGAATATACCTGAAAAACAAGCGCATTTCCCAGGATTCGTGGGGCAGAATGTCTAATTTTCAGGAAATGTATGAATCCCTTGATCATACGAGACATTTATTAAAAGCTTGATTTTCTTTCATGGGTTTCTGTCTTTCAGGGAATGGTCATCGCCGAGACAAAGCGCCAGATGCATGAGACACTGGAAATGAAAGAAGACGAGGTTGCACAGCTTCGCTCCAGGCTCCAGCAGGTCACCGCCCAGAAAGAAGAATTACAGGAGCAGAAAGAAAAGGCTGAGAAAGCAGGTGAGTGGAATCCACTTCTGAATATGTACAGGGGAAAAAAAGTCCTTTCTTGGATATGTTTATGATG
>JAJHUR010116019.1:0-18414 GCA_027495735.1 Lutjanus campechanus | reverse complement strand
GAAAAAAAAAGTGATATTGTTTCTTTGCTAGCTAAAAAGGGAAATGAGTAATATTATTTGCAAGTTAGCTAAAAAAGTAGGGGAAAAGTAGCTGTCTAAAGTAAAATAGAAGTTATTGCTAGCTAGCTTAAAAGTAAAATAGAGTTCTATTGTTTGCTAGCTCGCTAGCTAGCTGGAAAAACTTTGAGGCAATTTACTGGAACAATTCAATAACTTCTTGAACCTATTAACCATTTAAGACAAAAATAAATTAAAAAAATAATAGTAAGCGTTTTAGAGGAAACGCAGCAGCGCCGGGATCAATACAAATGTTGATTTTTTCAGTTTAAACTGAAACCGAAAACTAAAGTTGTTCACCTTTGCCAGCTCGTCTCTCAGCTCGTTGTATTTCTGAACGTTGAATCTCTGTCGAGACGCTCTGTCGTGGAAGAAGTGGAGGAACTGACGATCCTTCGCGTCCACGCAGAAGAAGTCCTGTCACACACACACAAATCATATAAAAACAAATATTCAAATATTTTAAACGACAACAGACTAGAAAGATAAACCTGCTGTTGTCTGTTCACACGTCCCGGTGGAAGCTGCGTCCGTTCAGAACCTTCGTGTTCGTGGGTCATCAGATCTCCAACAGAACGTAACGTGTGTAATCTAGAACACAGAAGGAACCTTAAAAGGGACGAGACACAAGATGTTCTACCTGTTTGGTGAGGATGTAGTAGGCGAAGAAGATCATGCTGGTGGTGTAGGAGATGAAGTAGGTGACCGGTTCCATGACGTCCCAGGCAAACACATACCTGCCGACACACACCCACACACACACACACATGATTAGAGGACACCTGGGTGCAGTAAACACCATGTTTCATACCTGTGTGTGTGTTCATTACCAGGTGAGGTAAGCCAGGAATCCTCCCTGCAGAGACAGATACGCAAGCCCCGCCCACCCCAGCATTGATGCTCTACTCTCCGCCTCCTTCGCCAGCTTGTCTTTCACCTACACACACACACACACACAAACACACACACACGCACAGAGTTCATGATTTCTACATTTTAGTTATTGTGTAGCAGTAGACGTAGTCGTAGTATTTGATGTTTTACCGTCTCGAGCGGCCGCAGCTGCTCTCTCAGCTGCTCCTGTCTCACCATCAGCTCGCTGTGTTTGATGTGCTGCTGCTGAGGAAGAGTCAGAGCCGAGTGAAGAAGATGAACGACGTACTTCATATCATCCAGACCCAACACGTGTTCATGAGACGCACCTGATGAAACACACGGACACGCATGATCCTTTAAATTCTACACTTATTAATACTTGGAAGAATCAGAAGAATCTAAACTTTAGAGTGAACAAGCTAAGCTAACCACACACACACACACACACACACACACACAGGTCGTACCTTGTCCAATTGAGTGAACGCTGTGCGTGACGCCATTGATGACCAGTTGAAAATCTTCATTTAAAACAGTTTCCATGAACGTGCAAGAAGAGATTCTCTGTCCGTCTGAGGAGGAAAATAAAGTTTATTAGTTCAGTTTCATGTTTGTAAAAATGTATTTTTACATTGTTACTGATGTGTGAACTTTAGTACTAAAATCTGTTTTATATGAGGACACTTTTACAAAGTGAGGACATTAGTACGAAGTGAGGACATTAGTACGAAGTGAGGACCCTTTTACAAAGTGAGGACATTAGTACGAAGCGAGGACATTAGTACGAAGTGAGGACATTAGTACGAAGCGAGGACATTTGTACGAAGCGAGGACACTTATACAAAGTGAGGACAAAGTGGAGAAACTTAAGTAAAGTGATGATATTTGTGGAAAGTTAAAATTATTTGGACAATCAGAACATTTCAGCTGAGGCCAAAGCTGAGACTGAGGGGACTGGTTGTAAGTGAGACCATTTTTGGGATTTGAGGACATTCGTGGACAACAAGGACATTTCTGAAAAGGGAGAATTTTTTAAGAAAGTGAGGATATTGTGGGGACAGTTTTAGAGACTGAGAACATCTGTGGACAGGGGGGACACTTTGTAAATGTAGGTGCATTTGTGTGTGTGTGTGTGTGTGTTACCTCCATTGAGCAGTGTGGCAGTGAGCACCTCGGGGTCTTTGGCTATGATGTCTCGCAGCAGGTCTCCCACCGTGGTCAACATGGGCGTCAGAGTGAAGCGACACTTCTGACCTGCAGGGAGACGGACGGAGAGGACGGGGCGACCGAAGCTGTAATGAAGGTATGCATCTGAGAGAGAGAGAGACATATGTTAAAATAAATTAAAGGTCCTTTAACGGAGATGTTTGGAGATGCTGAGTTCACCTTTAGACGGAGGCTGACTGCTGTAACTGGAGACGACACAGGCAGACCAGACGGGACGGGACTGAGAGAGACAAACCAAAAACTTTATTCACAACACAAAACATCTTTACATCAAAATATTTACAAACACATTTTACAGTTTGCTGCGTTTATATAAAAAAAACCTTTCTAGTCTTCTGATCAAAGAAAATACTTCACACGAAAACATGTCAACATTCAACCAACTCACACAGATTCACACACTGATGGAACAAACACACTGGTGCATAAAAGCACAAACTGGTGCATAAAAACCACAAACTGGTGCATAAAAACCACAAACTGGTGCATAAAAGCACAAACTGGTGCTTTAAAAGCACAAACTGGTGCATTAAAAGCACAAACCGGTGCATTAAAAGCACAAACCGGTGCATTAAAAGTATGGTTTGGGGGCATAAAAATTCACCAGAATGCAGGAAATGAAGTGGTTGAGACTCATAATCTTGTGCAGCACAGAACAGAGTGGACAGGAAACAGGAGAAGCACAAAGCTGATCGAGGTTCCACCAGGTGTCAAATTAACTCACCTGTGATTGGAGCACAGACAAAAAAGGGGAAGGGGGGGGGGGACTTAGGATGGGTCAGACACCACGTTCTTCCTGAAATCTGCAGCCTTTCAGTCATTTAACAAAACAAACGACACTTTCTGTTGGATTTCGTGTCTGAACACGATCGAGTCGTTTTAGTGACTAAAACTCACAGAAACCTGAAACAGACGAGTCGGATCAGGAGACGTTCTCTGACTCATGTTCTAGATTTAAAAAAGGTGTGGTTCCACAAACAGTGGAGCTGAGAGACACAGAGACGTGTGTGTTACAGCTGCATGTCACACACACACACACACACACACACACACAGTTTGTACACACAGTACTAACTGGTAAACTTTTTAAAGAAGTTTTTTTTAGTTTTAGACAAAATAAAGACCTGATAAGAATCTTTTTTTTTTTGTTTCCGTCTCGCTCTGAGTTCTGCACTTTTACCACCTGAAGTCTGACAACTTTAAACTTTTCAACATGTCAAACTCACCGTGAAAACTCGCAGTCTTGCAGGTCGAGAGCAGCGGAAACTGAACCTGCAGAGAAATCTGGAGGCAAACATGATGAGACGGAGAACCGACCCGCAGAACTGATGGAGAACCGACCGGCTGAACTGAACTGCACCGAGTGTTGAAAAAGCCTGAAAAATGTTTGAAATGCTTCGGGCGAGTAGAAACAGGTTTGATGGCAGGAAGTTTAACCCTCTCTTGACTCACTCACAGATCAGGTTTCACAGTTTGTTCTCTGACAGGAAGTCTGTCCCCACACAGGAAGTGGTGCACTCACACACACATCGTAAAGTGTCTCCAAACCTGCAGCTGTTTAAGGACATTAAAGGTGCAGTACGCATAAATAACAGTTTATAGACTCGAATGAACAGAGTCCATCTTCATTCAGGAATGAAGACATTTTTTGGAAAGTGACATCATTTAAAAAGTTCACATGTTTTTAGTAAAGTGGGGACATTTTTTATTTTTAAATTAGGACATTCTTCAAAGGTGAGGACAACTTTGGTAAGTGAGGAGATTTTTAGAAAGTGAGGACATTTTTGTTAACAGTAGCATGTGAGCTAACGTTAGCCACCAGATTAAACAAAGACATTTTGGGGGTAAAACATGGCCAGGAGTCTAATCTAGTAAAATACTTTTATCATAGTTAAGTACTGAGTACAATTTGAATTCATGTCCAAACATTTCATCTGCATTTTAGTAGCCAATCAGGTGATCTGATCACAAACAGGCCAATGAAAACCAGGACGTACAGATGAAAAAATGACCCAGAACGCTGCAGCAGGTTTTAGATGTTTCATGATGACAAACTCAGTCAACACAGCAAGAAAATCACAAACTATAAAAGTGCACAGAGCACCGACGTCGATAAAAATACCAAACCTCGTGTTCTTTTCATCAACTGTGACAAGATAAAAATGCAAAAAAACAATATATGATTAAACGTTGAGTCGGTTCTTTGAGACCTGCATGTAGGACGTTTACGTGAGGAGCTCCTATGATTGGTCAAAACTGCAGAAAACTTGCAGTGATTGGACAGAAATTAAGGAAGCTGTGCAGAATTCATGGAGATGGGTTGAATTTGGATGAATCATCAACAACATGTAACTTCCTGGAGGGACTAAAAAGTAACTAACCAAAATAAAAAACCTAAAAATAATTAAGTGTTGATCTGTTTGGGTTTGGATGTGTCTATGGGATTTGTGAGGTTTAAGACTGGATCTGTAAAACCTCTCACACTACCAGATAATCTGAGCTGAACATCGGTGCAGACCGAGGTTGTAAATCTGAGGAAAATCATCCAAGATCTCCTGTGCTGAGAGACCAGCTTTAGAGAACCGAGGATCTTTGAAATGTTCTGCATTTTAACAAAACATTACAACTACTAGCTGTTCTCTTCAGGCTCCTGAGACGTCCGTTAAGTTACAGTTTGGTCCTCCTGCTGTAATCAATGTTCTGGAAGCTGCTTTAAACTTTATATTTTTATATTTTTATTTATTCATTTGCAAAATAACAGAGAAAATACAAGAGAAATAAAAAAGCAAAGTGTGATGGTGATATTTAAAAAAATATTTTAAAAAGAATAGAAGGAATCTCAATAAGATCATCATACACAAGAAAATACAAAATCCACAAAAGTGAACAAACAAGTATCAAAGAACAAATATAATTAAAGCTGCAAGCAACGTTGAACAGGCCCTCACACCCCCGCGCCACTCGGGGCCTGCTGTGGCCACGCCCATGCCGCCAGAGGCCGACTGGTAGACGAGGTGCTGGATTTTCACCCCCTTCGGACACTGTAGGAAGCAATGAGGTGTTACTTCCTGTCCCCACTAGGTGGCGCTATAACTATGACTCATGAGTGTCATGTAGATGTGTTCAGGCCGGGGCTTTTATCCTAACATGTGAAGGTTCGGAGCAGATTTGACCATTTAATCTCATGTTATAGCAATTTCGTGTTTCATGGCGAGACATCAAAAGTCGACGCCATGCCACACCCACACTGTTCAACGCTGACCAATTGTTTTAATAGGTTTTAATTACAAACTAGTCTATATGGTACACACCAGTTTTGAAGTCAATCGGATCAGTTGTGGAGGCGGAGTTTGTTTAGCCACGCCCACTTATGAAATTAATATGATATGGTCCGGGCAGGACCAGTGACAAACATATTAAGATTCAGGAAGATTCGACCAAGTAAACTGAAGTTATGTCCACTTCCTGTGTTTTGGTGAAACACCCACCTCTGCCGCGCCATCAGGGCAGCAGCGTTTGATGAGACATCATGGTCTTCACAATATAGCATGAGTAACATCAAATTTGAGTTGAATATGGTCAATGTGGTCAGAGCAGCACCTCAAAGACTAAAACATGGTATTTCCTGTTGCCAGCAGGGGGCGCTATGACAATTATAAATGTTCTGCATGTAGACGTGTTCAGGGTGGGACTATTATCAAGCATGTGGAGTTTGGTGAAGATCGGACCATTTATGGTAAAGTTATAACAATTTAATGTTTCATGGCGAGACTTCAAACTTCGCCGCCACCTCACGGCCACACCCTTCAGCAAGAGCGTAATCTTTTAATAACTTTTGATCACAACCTTGTCTAGATGGCACACAGTGACTTTGAAGCCGTTCTGATTAATCCTGTAGGAGGAGTTCGTTAAAATACATGTGGAAATCACATGACACATGAAAATCAAAATGGCCGACTTCCTGTTCGGAGTAGACCAATGGTGTAAGAAACTTTTGTGTCCGTCTGGACAAGTTACACATGTGGACCAATTTTCATCTTCCTACTCCAAAAAAAAAAAAAACCCTATGGAGAGGGTTTTTTGAAGATTTCGGAGGGGCGCTATAGAGGCATTTTGCCCCGCCCATGGGCGACGCCCCTATCACATGTAAGAGGTTGCCATTCTTGACCTGTCTATCAATTTTCATGATGATATGACTTCATTAAAGACATCAAAAGGGCAAATGTAATTTCATGGCGAAGGATTGATATTTGCCATGCCGCCACAGGACGCCATTACTCGTAGCTTCACGGCCTTCATGATGTGGCTTCCCCAACTTGTTCTGCATGTTTTAGAAGTGCAATGAAGTTGATGGGGTCAACCATGTGGCATCAGTACATGTTAAAGTAAACACAGGTCATTTCCTGTTACCACCGGGGGGCGCTATGAGTTAGGTGGAAAGTCAATATATGGATTCGTTCAGGGCGGAGCCCTCATCATGACCAGCAAGTTTGAAGCTTCACACAGGTATGTGTGTCTGTATGTTGTATTTGATATTTAATGAATTAAACTAGAATTACTGCCTCAGGGTTGTATACCTCCAGCAAACAGTCTCTTCAAACACATTTAATATATGTGGTGAAGGTGCTGGAGGAGTTTAATTAAAGGTATTACGTGTATTTTTTGGTGAGATGGACTTTATCGCTACATTGACATGAGTGTTGTTGCCAGCACGTTATTTTAAACGTTGCTTGTATGTTGTCCCAACGATTCCACCAAACATGCCGGGATGCTGCTTACACGTCCCGACTAACACAGGGTTGTTGTTGGGGTGTTGCTGCAAGATAATGTTTCACGTGTTGCAGTGATGTTGCTGCAAAGTGACGTTCTGAGTGAAAGTGTGACTTTATTGACAGGACGGTGGAGGAACATCATGCAACAACAGGTCGTAGGTGGGAGTTCAACCCACGGTTACAGCAGAGGACTCATAGTCTCAGCACATGGGCTGAATGTTGTGTGACACAACAGTTTAAAGTGTAATGTTGCAGAAATGTTGCTGCAGTGTAACTCTTCAAGTGAGTCTTTAAGTCTTCAACGCTACGTAGATCCTTTAACTTTTGATCACAAGGTAGTCAAGCTCGCACAAACCAGTTTTTAAGTCAATCTGATTAAATCTGTAGGAGGAGTTCATTAAAGTATGAGGCGTGAAAATGGCCAAAAATGACCTCAAGTTGAAAAAAGATTTCAAAATGGCCGACTTCCTGTTGGGTTTAGGGTGTCGCTCCAAGAGGCTTTTTTGTCCGTCCCGGCCTGATACATATGTGTACCGATTTTCATACGCTTAGGGCAAAGTTAAAGGAGGGGGCTTCGATTTTGAAAACTACTAGGGGGCGCCGTTGAGCCATTTTGCCACGCCCGGTGAGTTTTTGAGCATGTTCAGACCCTCAAAAATGCGATCACAGGATAAAAAGACAAATAATAAGAATAATTCCTTCAGTCTCAATAGGGTCCTCGCACCGGTCGGTGCTTGGGCCCAAATAATAAATAACAAACAGCACGATTTCAAGACGGTCCTCGTCAGACAACGTTGTCGTCACTCGGGCCCTAAAAATCAATACAATTCATTTAATTAATGCTGCTCAGACTGACAAAGTCAAGTGACATGATACAAAAAGTTCCAAAAAAAAAGTGGTCAAAATTTTTAAAAGTGCTTCGTTTTTTCCTGAACTTTAGTTTTAATTTCTACGTGTAGAAAAAAAAGAGATAAAGGTGAATTATTTTGCACATTTAAATTTCTGAGCTTATAAAAAAGAGATTTAATATCTCCAGGGAAGTGACAACACTGTTTTTTGGGGACATTAAAAAAAGGACATTTGTAAAAAGTAAATACATTTTGGATAAATTAAGACATTAAAAAAAAAGTTAGGACAAATTTCTAAAGTGAAGTCTTTTAAAAAAGTGACGATATCTTTTAAAAAGACATTTTCTTCTTCTTCTTTGGGGAAGTGACTTTTTTTTTAAAAATGAGGACATTCAAGTTCGTCAAGAAACCATTTAGCTTAAAAGTCTTTTTTTTTTTTTTACAGTTACAGTTTATTTGCCTTTAAATTGTCTCCATGGCAACACAAAGTTTATAGTGCAACACCTGAAACTGTTAAAGTGACGATATTTTTGAATATTTAGCAATTATCCAAAATCCAAAATCCAAAATCCACCGCGATGAAGATGCAACAGAAGGTTCTTAGATTCTTTTGTTTTTTTTCAGCTTCCAGGAGTTCTACGTAGTGGGTTCTCCTCTGTAGTGCGTTCTTTAGGAAAACTCCTCCAGACGCTGAAACAGAAAATGGAGGTCATATAAATATGAACAGAAATACAGAAACCAAGTGACAAAATGTCACCGTTAAAACTGAGCTGAATTATCCGTCAGCACTGAAGAAAACTAAAAAAAAAACATGAAGATTCTCAGACAGGCTCTGACAAAAACCATGAAGATTCTCAGACAGGCTCTGACACAGGTCAGAGGTCACAGGTCAGAGGTCAGAGATGTCAGTCTACAAAATCACTGCAAACTGTTGTCCCACAACCAAAAGACATATTTAAAAAGATAGATTAGATTTGTTCGCTAAGATCCTTCTGTTATCTATTAAAACACAAAATAATATTTGAGACATCAGTGAGTTTAATTTATTAAAAAAACATCAATTGTTGTGTCCTTTGAATTGTGAAGTATCACAATTGTTACGCACACGTATCATAGCCAGACGAACAAAAAAGTCTCTCGGACTCATCACCTAAACCCAACAGGAAGTCGGCCATTTTGAATTTCGTCATCAATTTGGGTGTTTTGCACACATTGTATTTCAACATCCTCCTGCAGAGTTAGTGCAGAATCATTGCATGTCATCCAGACTACTTTGTACAACATTCAGTCTTAGTCAGAGCGCCACCTGCTGGCAACAGGAAATAACTGAAATGTTTTTAGACTTTGATGAGATCCTTCTAACAGGTTGAACATATCAAATTCAAATGTGGTTCGTCTTAAGACGTTGATGATGCTGTATTGTGACGATCGTGACGTTTTGTCAAATGGCGTTGCCCAGCTCACGCTGTGGTGCGAGGGTCTCTCCAATTCTGGTTGTAGCTTTAATTATATTTTATTTTTATATCTTTATATTGATGTCTCTTAGGTTTGTGGGCAGTGACAGTTATATTGATCAGCGGACCTGTTTTCATACATAAAGGAAGCATAAATGAGCCTTTAAATGCACACATTTATGTCTCTGCAACAAGGTGTCTGCAGCTCCGGTTCTTATTTGAAATATGATCGTCCAACACTTTTCACAAACGACTCTCCAGATCCGATCATACAACATTTAAATAATTAAGGAATCTTTCTCGGTACTCACATCTTTAAGAGCAGCCAGCAGTATTTCAGGTTTATTTCAGCCTGGAGAGAAGAACACAACAACAAGGTCAATGTAAACAGGTGATCACAACAAGCCTCTGTGTGATCTGTGATTGATTGAAAAATATTCTTTTCAGAACATGTCTGTTGACCTCTGACCTCAGAATCTCAAGTCTCCAGTGTGGACTCTCCAGTCCAGCAGACAGCAGCTTCACTCCTGACTCCCGCAGCTTGTTGTTACTCAGGTCCAGCTCTCTCAGACGGGAGGGGTTGCACTGAAGTGCCGAGGCCAAAAAACTACAGCCGACCTCTGACAGGCTGCAGAAACTCAGTCTGAACAACGAACAGAACATGTAGTCAGAGGAGACGGTCTCAGACATCCCATAATCTCACTGTAGTGGTGGAGGTTTAAGACACAGAACAAATCATGATAAAGACAAAAAAAAAATTATGATATTAACTAATTTAAATGCAAGTTTGTAATTTCTGCCACTATAGGTCTCCCTCACCATTCTGGTTTCCATTTATAGTCTGAGTAATATTCACCAATAATGTTTAAGTGGGTTTTGCTTGCATGCAGGTAAACAGAGAGATGGAACATGTTGGCCAAAATGCAATCTCCAGACTAGGATAATTATTCATCCTAGTCATTAAGAATTTGATCAATCATGTAAAATTTGGGTTAAGGGTTCCAAAAGGGTTCTTCCTGAAGGGGTGAGGTTCTACCCAAAACAATTTACTTTTGATAAACCCTTTTTGGAAGAAGCGTTCTTTAGGTTTCCATTAAGAACCCTTTTCATCAAAGAACCTTTTTTAGAAAAGGTCTTCAAGGACCTTGAAGAACTCTTGCTTTAAAGGTTTGTCTAGGGTTCTTTATACCATAATATAAAGTATTTTTAATAGAACCCTCTGGATTGATTCTAGATAAAACCCTTGGAATATAAAAATGCCCTTGTAGAGCCCCCTGGTTGGATTCTAAATGGAAAACCCCTCATGGTGAACTCTTCCATCAGCGCTAGCCACTGTTAATCAGTGTCACCGCCTCCTCTGATGTCAGAAATAGAATTGTCAGTAAGATGTTATCATAACTATACAAGTTATGTCAAAAAAACTACTAATAATAAAAAATAAAATATAATAAATAAAAGATGTCTGACCTCAGAGTTGTAAGTTTACAGTGTGGACTCTCCAGTCCAGCAGACAGCAGCTTCACCCCTGAGTCCTGCAGCTTGTTAAAACTCAGGTCCAGTTCTGTCAGGTGGGAGGTGCTGGTCTTCAGAACCGAGGACAGAGAAGAACCGCTTCTCTCTGTCAAACTGCAGTGCCTCAAACTAAATGAAGAAAAAAAGACTTGAATTTTTACATGCATTTCATGTGTTTGTTAATTAGCAGTGAATGAGAACAAACCGTTAGACTGGCCTGAATCCAATAATTTAAAAACTCTTTTGAATGACAGGAGTAATGTTCTCAGGAATCTAAGGTCCATTTGCCTTTGATTCAGTACCTTTAGCTACAGTATAGTGTGACCTGGCTGACTGAGAAGTTTCACAAGTGTATTCATGTAAACATAACACTTAATAAACAATTACAATTAATTAAATAAAGGTGTCTCACCTCAGAGTCTGTAGTCTACAGTGTGGACTCTCCAGTCCAGCAGACAGCAGCTTCACTCCGGGGTCCAGCAATTTGTTGTTACTCAGGTCCAGCTCTCTCAGAGACGTGGTGTTGGACTTCAGAGCCGAGGCAAGAAAAGAACAGCAGCTCTCTGACAACCAGCAGTCATTTAATCTGAATGAGGAGCAAAGAATAGATCATGTAGGTAACAAGACTGGAAAAGCATCGTCCGATCAGAATAAAGACAGAGTCCAGGGTTGGTTGATTGGACGAATACATCAGGTTTTGACTGAGTCTATTTCCAGAACAACTGCCAGAAACAGAGAAGCATTGTATCTGGACTGAATGGTCTGAATCAAACGCCAAATGGCAACTGGTACATCTGAATCAAACGTCCATCCATCAATCCATCTTCAACTGCTTATCCGAAATCGGGTTGCAGAGGTCACAGTTCCAGCAGGGGACCCCAGATTTCCCTTTCCCCAGCTACATTAACCAGCTCTGACTGGGGGATCCCAGTCATGACCCACCCTTCATGACCACAGGTGAAAACAGGAACGAAGGCTGACCGGTAGACTGAGAAGAGAGCTTAGCCAGAAGGCGAAGCTCTCTTTTCGTCACAATGGTACGGTAAAGCGAACACAATACTGCTCCTAAGATTCTCCGGCCGATCTCACGCTTTGTTGTCCCCTCACTCGAGAACAAGACCCCGAGATACCTGAGCTCTCTCACTTGGAGTAAGGACTCATTCCCTTCTTGGAGTAGGCAATCCACCGGTTTCCTACCGATTGCACCAGCTGGGCGTACACCTGGACGTAACGTTACGTTTGACTTGGAACTGAAAGTTACAACCAGTTTAAGGTAAAGACAAGTGCACCAGTTAGACTTAAGCCCTGTGTGTGGGTGTAACTTTAATACCTAGTGTGGAGCAGGCGTAAGTTGGAAACTCAGACTTGTATCCACGGCCATTTTAATGGAATCACACAGCCAGAAAAGAGAAAGGGAGGGCAGCAGCCCACCTTGTTTACAGGATGATTAACGAGAGGGCATTAAGAGGAGAGAGTGTCATCCATGATAGGACAAATCCACTCGATATATTCAGAAAGTGATAAAGATTTCAATTTAGCAGAGAAGTGCTGTTTGAATTAAAGTGCTCGCTCCTCAGCTGCAGCATCTGTCAGACAGAGATGCAGTGTTGTCCCCGACCCTGCAGGTGCTGATTACGCTCAGTTGTATGCTGACGCAGCAAAATACTACAGGGAACATGATAAATGCATGATAATGCTTTGTGTAGAAGTGTGTTGCTTGGCTACAGTCAACAATTCACGTGTACTCATGTGAACGCGCATTGTAAGACCAGGCGCAGCTACAACCACGGTGACTCAGGCTTGGTGCACTCGGTGTAAATTCCAATCACAACGTCGGACGTAGTCCGGCGTAAGAATTAAGACCTTCTTTTTTACACCCAGCTGGTGCACTCGGCTCCTGGATCCTTGCAAAAGTGAAAAGCTGGTCTGTCGTTCCACTACCGGGGTAGAACGCACATTGTTCCTCTTCAATCTGAGGTTTGACTATCGGCCTGACCCTCCTTTCCAGCACCTTAGAGTAAACTTTAGAGTAAACACCTTATAATTGGCACACACCCTGTGGTCCCCACCACCCCACTCTGCCACTCCCTAAACACTGCCCTAGACTTCCACGCAATGTTAAAGAGACGTGTCATCCATGAGAGCCCCTCAACAACCAAAGCCTTCAGCATTTCTGGGCGGATCTCAGCAAGCTCCAGGGCTTTGCCACTGTGGAATAGATTGACTACCTCAGTGACTTCCTCCAGGGGAACTGATGCTGATCTCCCATCATCCTCCAGCTCTGCCTCTACCATAGAGGGCGGGTTAGTTGGGTTCAGAAGTTCCTCAAAGTGCTCCCTCCACCACTGGATTACATCCTTTCCATACACCCCTATTTCCCTCTCCTGAGGTGCCGAACGGTTTTCCAGAAGCACTTTGGTGCCGACCGAAAGTCCTTCTCCATGGTTTCTCCAAACTTCTCCCACACCCGCTGCTTTGTCTTTGTCATGGCTGAATCAAATGTAAAGGTGTTTTAAACTGAATTTCCTTTAATGGCCACAAAACAAAAATTAAAATGCTTGAAAAAGTTGAAGGCAACTGGACGTGCTTTGGATTTTTGAATATCAGAACTCAGAAAGTCTTTTCGATAAAAGTAGAAATGATTTCTTGCTACAGTAAACCGTGACCTGGACCACTGAGAAACCTCACAGATTTATTTATGTAAATATAACACACAATAAACAAAGAACTAATTAAATTACTGTGTCCCACCTGAGAGTCTGCAGTCTACAGTGTGGACTCTGGAGTCCATTACACAGCAGCTTCACTCCGGGGTCCTGCAGCTTGTTGTTACTCAGGTCCAGCTCCCTCAGGTGGGACGGGTCGGACTGAAGAGCCGAGGCCAAGTCTTTACAGTGAGTCTCAAAAAGTCGACCACAGGAAAGCCTAAAAATGTAACAGACAAAATGTGATTATTGAACCAAAACTGAGACTCAGTGGTCCAATTTCTGTTTGTTCTGAATAGAATTTGTAAAGCAGTAGAGCCTAGAACTTAAAGGACCGTTCTGATGGTTCTATGTGCCTGTTCATGGAAACTAGCCTCCAGTGGATAGCACATTACTGAAATACGTTACAACAGTGTTGTTCTGTAGTAATGCAGCTGCAATCAGTGACCTTGAAATTTGGTGGTTGGATGTCAAAAACAACATTTACAAGCCATGTTTTTAAAATATGAAAAGTACCCCCCACAAAAAAACAGGAGTCCACAAACCACCAGGTAACAACCAGTACAGTGTTGATGTCAGTCACTCTCAGAAGTTTACCAACACCCATAAGCCCCAGTATTATTAGTATTTGAGTTCTTGTTTTATTTACAATAGCCATGTTCTGATACCATTTTTTTCCTTTCTGATTCTGATACCTGAATTTTGTGTATCAGCTGATATTGAGAACTGATCCAATACTCAGATCTGGAAATACACCAAGCCGGCTCAAAATCACTAAAGAAAACTCAACTCAAAGTCTGCTTCGTGTTTTACTACTATCTCCATAAAAACAAACCAAATCAGGAAATAAAGATTAGAGAACTGCGTCTGTATTCACAGTTAAATAACAAAGATTAACTTGCCCCTATTTTAGTCAAAAACATCTAAAATAACAGACCTGAAATGAATCTGGAATCATTTCTCAACCATAAAGCCTATGTACACAAACTTCTGGTCACTTTTTAAAGGTAAGAAACTAAGGAATATGGATCCATTGTATTGAAACTTATTTCCATCACCATCCTGGTCATTTTTTAAATCCTTGTCTGTTAAAAAATCTGAATTTCAAATCAATATTGCCAGTATAATGGTAAACAATGTGCCGCTGAATTCTTTTTTCTACTCCTCGAATACAACTGCAACTGCAAGTCTGATGAAAATACACTAAAACATAATATTTATGATGCAGTTTATAAAGATATTCTCAGACACTCACCATGTTTATGCTGGCTGTTACTGGAGTTTTACTTCATAACACTACTTATTTCCATGTCCCAAGTTGCAAATAACATAAACAAAACATTGAAATATTAATAAACACAAGAATATTAATGAATATTGAAGAGTTCCAGGCTGTACAGGCAGTTAAATGGAGAATTTAAGGGTCTAAATAGCTGACAAGGTGTCAGAATGAGGCCTTGAGACACACACACACGATTTAACATCCTGTAGTAGCACATTTGAGCCACTAGATGGAGACAGAGATGGTGTCGACTGATCAGTCTGTTGACCCTCCACCTGCCCTTTTCCCATAGAGCCAATGCAAATGACTACAGAGGGGCAGAGAGCGAACCAGAAGAAACAGAAACAATGGATTATTGATCAGGAATATTTGATTAGTGTTGATACGTCCTCGAAACAGGTGTTCGTGAGCTTGTAGTTGAGTTTGTTCTGTTTTATTTGATGTGCAGCATGAATGTTTCTACATGATCAGTTTGATCTTCTGTGGTATGTTGGAGAGGTGCTCCGGTGGACCCCCGATGAGGTACCAGCACCAGGAAGCTTATGTACAATATATCCACTGGGTACTTAAAGTACTGTTAAATATTAGTAACTTAGTCAGTCAGGTTTCAACTCCTGGAGAAACTTTGTAACGTGATCTAATGTTGCGGTAAAGTTGCCATTTCTCTCCGTCACTGACCATAAAATCTGGTGCATGAGATGCTGCTGGGAAGTATTGAGGTCCCATTTGGGGCAGAAATGCACAGATTGCAATTTTCTTGACAGATTCAGATTTTTTATGGGTCTGACCTGCCGATTCCGATTTTCAGTCTTTCTAAGAACTAACTGACAAACTACAAAAACAGAAGGAGTTAAACGAGTCTGGATAAGAAAATGTTTGAGGAGACTCATCAACACAGGTTGTTTATTCTTCAGCCAGAACAGGAGGTGAGATTTTAACTGTGCATCCCTGTTTTTGGAGCTAATACTCTCGGATCTATCTATAAACTATACTGGAATCAATATTGGAACAACCCTAATTTTTCGCCAAACTCTCAGGATGAGCTATTTGCTAAATCTGGACCCTGGACTTACCGAGCCTTTCTGAAGTTCCTGACAGCTGGGATCAGTCTAAGTTGTCCTTCCTCTGACGTCCTGTATGCTGTCATGTCCAGCACATCGAAGACTTCCTCTGATACCTGCAGCATGTAGGCCAGAGCTGAGCAGTGGATCTCAGAGAGCTTCATCTCTGATCTGTTCTCTGACTTCAGATACTTTTGGATCTCCTGATGTACTGAGCGGTCGTTCATCTCCATCAGACAGTGGAAGATGTTGATGCTTCTGTCAGGAGAGACATCGTAGGTGCTCTTCTGCTTTAGATTGTGGATTGCTTTCTCGATGTTTTCTGGACTGTTCTCTGTCCGACCTAAAAGGCCTGCTAGGACTCTCTGATTGGACTCAAGTGAAAGGCCATGAAGGAAACGGACAAACAGGTCCAGGTGGCCGTTTTTGCTTTTCAAGGATTCATCCATGGCTTTACTCAGCAACATATCCAAAGGTGGCTCTGAGCTGCGAAACCTACCCCAGGATTTCCCCAGAAATGTCTCCAGTGTCTCATTGTCCCTGTTTGTGTGACAATTAAAAATGTAGACTGCAGCCAGAAACTCCTGAACGCTCAGATGAACAAAGCAGTAGACTGTTTTCTGGAAGATCACACTCTCTCTTTTGAAGATCTCTGTACAAACTCCTGAGTACACCGAGGCCTCTGTGACATCCAGACCACATCGCTCCAGGTCTTCTTGGTAGAACATGATGTTTCCTTCCTCCAGATGTTCAAACGCCAGCCTCCCCAGCTTCAGAAGAACTTCCCTGTCAGCCTCTGTCAGCTCCTGTGGACTCGTCTCATGTCCCTCATGGTACTTGTTCTTCTTCCTCTTTGTCTGAACCAGCAGGAAGTGTGAGTACAGGTCAGTCAGGGTCTTGGGCAGCTCTCCTCTCTGCTCTGTAGTCAACATGTGCTCCAGAACTGTAGCAGTGATCCAGCAGAAGACTGGGATCAGACACATGATGTGGAGGCTCCTGGATGTCTTGATGTGTGAGATCATTCTGCTGGACAGATCTTCATCACTGGACCTCCTCCTGAAGTACTCCTCCTTCTGGGCGTCAGTGAAGCCTCGTACTTCTGTTACCCTGTCAACACATGAAGGAGGGATCTGATTGGCTGCTGCAGGTCTGGAAGTTATCCAGATGAGAGCCGAGGGAAGCAGATTCCCCTTGATGAGGTTTGTCAGCAGCACGTTGACTGATGACTTCTGTGTGACATCAGACACAACCTGACTGTTGTTGAAATCCAGTGAAAGTCTGCTTTCATCCAGGCCGTCAAAGATGAACAGAAGTTTACAGACAGCCAGCTTCTCTGCTGTGACCTTCTGTAATGTTGGATGGAAAACATGGAGCAGCCTGAGAAGACTGTACTGCTCATCTTTGATCAAGTTCAGCTCCCTGAACGAAAGCAGAATCAGCAGACTGACATCTTGGTTTTCCAAACCCTCTGCCCAGTCCAGAGTGAACTTCTGCACTGAGAAGGTTTTTCCAACACCAGCGACGCCGTTGGTCAGAACCACTCTGATGCGTCTCTGTTGGTCAGGTGAGGCTTTAAAGATGTCCTGACACTTGATTGGAGTCTCATGGAGGGTCTCCTTCTTGGAAGTTGTCTCCAGCTGTCTCACCTCATGTTGGGTATTAACTTCTTCACTCTGTCCCTCTGTGATGTAGAGCTCAGTGTAGATCCTGTTGAGGAGGGTTCTACTTCCTGTTCCATCAGTTCCTTCAGTCACACGTTCACATCTCGTCTTCAGACTGATCTTATAAACTTCTACAACCTCACACAGACCTGCAATCAGGATTATTACTCAACTAACTTACTTAATTAAGACTTAACAACACACTTTTGTACAATATCTTAAAGCCACGTTTCTGAATAAACATCCAAACAGGTCAGTGTGAAATCATCTTAAAACTGACCTGTGATACAGAGAACATTAATATGTGTTAAATATTTTGTTCTGTCATTAAATAATCGAAATCGACAACAACAGAAAGTCTTACTTTCTTCAGTGCTGGTCTGACTGGTCACCAGTTCAGCTCCTCTCCTGGATTGTGTCCTACAGAGCTGACCAGACTGGTCCCAGTCTGAGGTCATGTGACGTCCACAGCTGGTAGAAACCAGACGGAGGTCACAGCAGGACTGCAGCTCGTCCTCAACATCAACACGGCTCGTCCTCCCTCTGTGGAAACAAAGGCAAATCTTTCTCACTAAAACACTTTTTAGCCAGCTAGCAACAATGTAAAGATTCCCTCTTCGTATGTGCTTAAAAGGTCCTGACAGTATTAAAATGTTTATTAATATATTCTATATTCTGTATAAAGAATATTGATTGATTTTTTTTTACTCCCTATTTAGTATCAACCCTAAAAATCCAGAATCAGCTGACCTCTAACTCTGAGTTACTGTTAATTTACTGTTGAACTAATTGTTGTATTTTTCTTTCAAAATAAAATCATTTGCAGTCAGTTTTCTCCTAAAAAGACATTATTGGTCATCAGTCCAGGATGAGGCAGTAAAGTCCAGTTCTAGTTTTACATCCATTACAAGCAGGAAGCAGGAAATATGGACTTAATGTTGTTATCTTGGGGCGGTGCT